>JAGDQP010024497.1:0-27903 GCA_022664845.1 Lepisma saccharinum | reverse complement strand
CAGGTAGAATCAAATCTTTATCACTTTTGTCACAGGTAGAATCAAATATTAACTTATTATACGAGATTGATCTTTTCTAGAAATGATAGGAGTTATTTTGTAACATGTAATAGCAGCTTTTTATTTTCTTTACCAAGATTCATTTTGAATTAATTTCTTGGATCCATTAATGAGGAACGGACTCGAGAAACAATAGTTCAAAAAAACATATCTAATTAGCAATAAATAAGATAATCTGAAAACTTTTTAAATATCGATATTTTACAATTTGTAACAGAAATGAAATAATTTCCCTTATTTTTGTTGTTGTATGAGAGAAACTACAATGTTTTTAAACAGTTAGCTTGCAGGCTCCAGAGATCACTACAGGAACCTTCAGCGTACCGCGAAGCACAGATTGAAAATCGCTAGCTTATACCATGAATATTGCAAATGTTGAGCTGGAACAATATGATGTTAGTCTTCTTGGATAATCTCTCGAACTAGTAACATTTTTTCTGGTGTGGCTCTTTAGAATGTATCGTGTGCTTTTTACTGTTTAAAGAAACGCAAACGCTCATCAAACATTTAGATACAACCTAAAGAGCAAGTTTCTCCAGATACGGTACTTTTTATATTTTATTTAGTTTTTCTTTAGTATTTCATAGATTTTTCATACCAGTTGTATCATTTTCGTACCACACACTGTTTACAAACATCCGAAATTACAGATGGTCTTTGTTACAAAATAACAATTGAACCAAAGTAAATACACTATTATATTGTCTTCTGAGTTTTTAAATTGATTTCTCCGGATTTGACATAAAATTCTAAAAGAATTCCAAAATTCAAATAGAAATGTCATTAAAAACTGTTAAATAAACATGCCAGAGGGTTATTTTTTTTATAGTGGGCATACAACGTCATAGCACAAGCAAATACCATTAAAATAATTAGTAATTCTTTAATATAAGGAAGTTATATTAACGAAAAGGTATTGCGGAAATAGTAGCACTTGATTTCTTTCAGTTAACTTACATTGATGAGTCAGATAAGCAACTTTTGGTTTGGTATTATGATTCTATAAAACGTTTCGAAAGTAAAAATCTTCACATTAATCATTCTCTATAAATCTGACAAGGGAACTGTCTCCGGTGGAAATCGCAAATCAACATGAAATGCCCACAGTGTATATGATGAGGTGTTCAAATGTACACTCCTGTATTACGAACTTTTGGAATGTAGCGGAACACAAGTTACAGGACTTAGAAGCTTGCGAAATTTTGTTCTCAACGCCTACATGTTACGCAACACTTCATACATATGCATGGAAGGTACGAATGGTTGTGCTCAATATAACTTTTATGTTGAAGTTATTGATGAAGTTGACATGTTAATTAATTACACTAATCCCTGTCAAATTCGAATGTTATTTAAATACTGGGTGACCCAACGAAACTTTTCCCATCTCGTTTGTTTCGTAACCAACTGATTTCCAGGAAGAATCCCGACACATATTTCAAGAGAAAGGTACCATTGTGATAAAACATTGCATGCTGCCCCATTTCTTGAAATCTAAAGGCAAAAAATTGAAATTTTCTCAAATGAAGACATGGGTCAAGTGACACATCATGTGAATGATCTTTCAACTCTATTTACAAAAGCCTGTCATCGTTTACTAGTTTCTTCGAAGACTGGAAGAAATTGTGTGTGAAACTCTTAAATATTATAAACTGACTTGGTTGATGAGGTACCGTGCCACCTTAACTCAGTGGTAGAGCGTTCGGGTAGCATTCAGGAGGTCGTGGGTTCGATTCCAGCGGCCAACAATCCTAACTGGGATTTTTTCAAAGTTTACCTCAGTCACACCAGGTAAATGCACCTTCAAGATAGACCCTGTCCGACGTCTTCCCGAATCCTTTCTCCTCCTCTATCTCGGCCTGAGCCTTAGATGCCTAAAAGCCATCAATAAAATTCAATTCATTTGGTAGATGAGCTAATATTTTACAGTATTTAACGTTATGAGAGCTACACCTACTATCAAAAGAATCCCTGGAAACATCACTGTGATAAATTTACACTTGTTGCCTCATACTTTGCGATGTAAAATATTCAAATTTCTTTCATAAAGTCTGGTAAGCATACAAAGCCATTTAAAAGCATTTTGACTCTAGTTGACAAAATAACATTTTCCGTAATTTTATTGAATTTTTGTGATAAATCTCGAATGGAACTTTCAAACACTTTAAACTGTAAATTCGTAATGGGAGACATTGATGCCTCCAGAGAAGTTTCTCTATTCTCATGTGCTGGAGGACACTCATAATATTTACTATAGCAAGTTATTACCTTATTTACGAATTGTGCGTAATTATAACCTTCCTTACGTTTGTAGGATTAAAGATTAGCAATTGCAATTTATCAGAATGAATAAAATCAAATTACGAAAAGCTTACCTCTTTTCTTTCTCTTCTATCTTCCTTTCTTTTCCTTCCCCCCCTTTTTTTGTAAAGACAGTCAAAACAAATTTTAAATGACTTCTTAATTAACTAGGTTTTCATTAGGAAAGCGAATCTTCCAATTGGATTACAGATTAAATTAAATTTACTTGAATTCTCTTTTATGAGCTCCATCGGCAAATTTGGGCCTCTTGTCTAAAGAATGATGTCCCTTCGCCATCACTCTTCCGTCAGGGCTGGTAAGTTAGCGACCGAAGTTTTAGTTAAGGTACCATCCAGACATTCGTCTGGTGAAAAATACAGAAACCCTAGCAATCTTCAGCCACGAGAATGGCATCCCATGACGATCTGAAGTCCACGGCATTACAGGAGTTGGGCGCTATTAGACCACACAGTATGAGACAACACGTTCAAATTTATTACAGTGATATTTCCAGGAGTTCTACTTATGATGGCAGTTAGAATGTTCGTAACGTAAATTATGTAAAATATAACCTCATCTACCAAGTTTCAGTTTATTTGTGAGAGTTCTACACGCAGTATCTCGCAGTCTTCAAAGAAACTAGTAAACGATCACAGGCTTTTGTAAATAAAATCGAAAGACCATTCATGTGATATGTCACTTGACTCATGTTATCATTTGAGAAAATTTAACTATTTTGACTTTAGATTGTAAGAAATGGGACAGCATTCAATGTTTTACCACAATGGTACATTTCCCTTGAAATTAAATGTGATATGTGTCACAATTCTTCCCGGAAATTAATTAGTTACGAAAACAGAATTTGGAAGTTACTGTTCGGTCACCCTGTATTTATATAAAATTCTCACTTGGCAGGTATCAGTACACTTAATTAACACGTCAAGTTCATGAATAATATACAAAATTATCTTCAGCGTTAACTTTTCATATGAAAGTAAACGGTATACCTTCCATGCATGAAGTGTTGCCTATCCTGCAGGCGCTGAGAACAAAATTTCTCAAACTTCGAAGTGTTGCAACTCATGTTCCGTTAAATATCGAAACGTAGTACCACAGGAGTATTCATTTGAACACATCATTTGAACACACACTGTGGAAGTTTCATGTTAATTTGAGATTTCTACCGAAGGCAGTTTCTTTATGAGTGTACAATGATACATTTAATGCTGCTAGTTCTGTTGTTAAGAAATAATAATAAAAAAAATTAAGTTAATAAGACGTACGAACGGAACTCTGGAAACAAAAGTCTTGAGTAAGCAAGACAAAATACATCATGAAAACCTCTGAACGTGAAAAGAATCCAGATTGGTTAGAAAATGAAAGCGAATTGACGAACTGGCTTAAGAATCAATTAGAAACATGAAGTACGTAAGAGTACCTTTCTTGTACGACGCTACAGAACCTCGCAGGAAGCAAAGAAGCAACCCAAATCCATAGAATTGGTAAGTATAATATTATTACCTTGTAGTAAGAATATTTCAGCACTCCTACAATATTTTTATTCTCAGTGCCAAGGTTAATGTCACAAGAAAATCTAGCAATGCAACATGAAAGTGGACCTTGTTAACACCTTAGAATGTTAAGGTAATACAGTTAATATTATCTCTACATCAGAGTATGAGAAACCTTTCATCAGTTGTGCAAATTAACATAATATTTATGAGATTTAAAACCGCTAAGCAGTTTACACGAAAGATTATAAGCAGGTATGAATATAAACAAGTTAAGATATTCAGTTCATTGTATTCATAAGCGTTTATGTACATAGAATCCAGTAAAAGAAAAGCTGTTGAAGATTTATAATTACAGTGAAATGGAACTACATATCGCTACAAAGAAAGCGTTTCAGGCTATACTGTATGCATGCTAACAGGATATACTGAAAATAGATTCTTTGATCATTGTAAGCCGGATCGATTCCAAGAAAGAAAAGTGGGCGCTCCAATAAAAAAAGGTATATAAATTACTCTTCCTGAGCTTTCGATTATCGTCTAGCACGACCTGGGAATTCCCACAAAAGAAACGTTTAAAATTCGAAGTAAATTTTTCCCTTCTAAGGAATATGATAGCTACTGTGAACATGGATTCTGCGTGTGTACATGAAATTAGACAAAATTTGCACTTGCAACTAAAATGTCTTAATCTGCAAAAAAAGGAATATTCTGCTCGTAGGATGTCGTATTATGGTAGTAAACCAACGCAAGCAAATATAGTTCCTTTCTTTACTTGTTTTGATCATGAAAAGATCGACTTCCCACGACAGAATAATGTGCGAAAACGTCACATATCACTCCCTCCCTCTTGGACATTGTTTGCCAATAAGAGGAACGTGGTAACTAAGTGTAAACGGGATATGTGCTATTGCTTGGCAAATCCACTTCATTTTTGTCGTATTAGCATTAAGTATTCCAGACTTATCAGTATGCATTGGACAACGTTGCATCTATTAGGAAATATCTTGAATGTAGTATTTGCCTTTGGAAAAAAAATATGTTGACAAGATTACGTATCAAAAAACTATGACTAGGACCTGAAAAAACATTCTTGTAACAACTCAAAACGTCATAGTGATGTCACTAAATTCATTTGTATGAAATTACGTCTTCCTGCAGTGGGAAAAAAATATGCTTTTATCTTCATTCATACAAAAGATTGTGTGCATTTCTTTCTGTAGTTATTGAATATCGTAGTAAAATAACGTACTTATATTTCCTCTTGTTCTTTTCCACCATGCTAATACGGTGTGGGATTTTATTAAGGAAATTTTGAAGAATATGTAAGAAATTCATGGAATTTCCAACGTTAGATATTATGCCAAAACAAATGTTAATTTTTTGTTTGATTTTACAACTACGGACTTGGCAAATATTGTGGAATGCAAATATGGTGAAAATGAAAAGTTAAAACATTATTTCGTCAAACTGCGTATTTGTTTCCAATAAAATTTGTTCATCATCATCATCAAAGTTCTTATGATAGCGGCAGGTGTCCTTCTCAGTAAGCTTGGTCTTCTCCGTTCATCCCGGTCATCCGTTTTCTTCTTTCACTCAGCATACAACTGTTCGCTCTTGATAAAAGATTGAACGACGGTAAACTCTTAAACTAAAAACATAAAAATATTAATAAATACAAAATTACGTATACTATGATCTATAGCAGGGTTTCTCAACTATGGGGATCGCGACCCTCAGTGGGTCGCGAGGAGAGTTCAAAACAAATAAATTTCAAAGAAAGTATTTTATTTTACTTGTTTTATATAATTATTAAAGATTATGTAATTTGTTGAATAGTTTCTCCATAATACAATTAGCATATTTATTATCAAATACAGCAAATCAACTGTCATGATTTCAAATGAAAAGCAAATGTGACACAAAATAAAAAAATACAAAAAGAATCGTTAAGAAAGATTGCACAAAATCTGAGCCTATTTTGATTTAACCATATTCAAAATGTACTATTCAATTTTCGTGATACATATTATCAAGTCATTTTTCAATCCTACGTTAAAAGTTAGGTACTCATACTTGTCCTAAATAACACATTTTTAATATATAGTCTACAGGTATTTTTTTAATTGGTGCAACTTAGAAACAGACCTATCAAAGCTAAAGTTTTCAAGATGTTTTCATGACTTCTTTTTACAATTACTCACAAAACCCTGAAGTTCTGACACCATGGAAATGATTTTCCAAAACAAAAAAAATTAACTCCCCTTTTGGGGGTTCTAAACCCAAAAGTAAACCTCACTTATGGAAAAATCAATGTTAATTCAGAGGCCCCTTTCCTTGTCCAATTTTATTAATTGCCAATAAATTAAGTCAGACGCTGATTTCTGTTTATAAAATATTGTGGATCGAGATCGAGAATTGTTACAATGTTTTATAGAGAAATATCACATTCACTTTTGAGTTTGAACCCTCAAAAATGGGATTCAAATTTACTTTCGGGGTGGGGGTGGGGGTGGAAATCAGAGTGTCAGAACTTAAAGATTTTGTGAGCATCTGTAGAAAATATCTTGAAAACTTTCGTTTTGGGGGCCGCAGGCCAGAAGGCATGGTAAAAGGGGTCACGGCATGAAAAAGGTTGAGAAAGACTGATCTATTGAAAATGTCCGCTTTTCGAAAACTTTGACAATCTGGCAATATTGAACTAATATTTTGTGGCAAGCAGGAAACTCTCCCATATATGAATGAGAGAACTCTATGAATCTGAGCGCAGATATATATGCTACTTCTCCACTTGCGGACAGGCACATTTCCGTACAGCGAGGTGACTTTTTTTTCTTCAGAAATGTTTCCAAACTTTTTTCACAGTGTAGAGTTAATTTCTTTGACCAGTGAGAACGTCCTGACAGTATAGTAACTCCAAATTTGGAATTGTATTGACTTCTGGAATAAGATAGGATAAAATTAATTATATGGGCGGTAATAGGACTATGGCGTACGCCCGTCCGGATTGACTTCTGGGTGTGGTATGTTTAGGTAATACAGGTTTAGGATACTGTGGCTGCAGCATTAAAGAGTTTCTTTTACCAAAGTGATAAAATATTTTTCTTAAAGTAGTTTTGTGATCTTGAATTAGGATAACCAAAATTGATCAGATCCACAGATATTCGGATAAGGATCTAATGATATCCGAATCCATATTCTGCTTTCGGATTACTATATCTCGGATATCCTAATTTCCCGAGATCCAAAAATCCTGGATCTAGATCTAGTCGCCACTAATCTAGTGACGAAGGTTTATCATTCCCAGTAGCCCAGTAGCCCAGTAGCCCATTTCTTTAACAACGGAAGGTGTGCCATTGGAAGGAGGTAATATAATCCTCGGAAAGCCTTTAGTATGTAGGATTTTGTCTTCTAGGTGGTATTTTGTTTCAAAGAATGAGCTCCGCAATTGGTATCACAATACGACATGGAAATAGAAAGCTCCAACGAGGAATCGAACCTGGAACCGGTCGTACAGAAAACGGATGCGTTAACCATTCAACTACACTGCCATATGTTTCTTCCTGTGCTCAATAATGTTTCTTTAAAAAAAAATGGAGTTATTATCAGTCATGACGAAAGTTGTGTCTGACAAAAGAAACAATAAAAAAAAAAGTCAAGAAAAAGGTAAACACAATGTAATAAGTGTATGCATTATTATGTAAGATGAGGTTCTTTTGTGTTGAAGGTGTCTTGCTTAGGTATGAAGGAAATCACACTGATCAAACAGTCATACATGAAAAGGAAGATTATTTTTCGTAATGGATTTTTCCCTTCTTTTAGATAAACATGTTCGGAATTCTTAATTAGAATACGAAGTTTCAAGCTTATGTCTTTGGTTTAGCTTTATTTCAGTGAAAATACCAATCAATTATACACTGTAAAAAAAAAAGTTATTTCTTTTACATTAAAAAAAAGGCACAGTTTGAACACATCAAAATCTATATCGAATATTTGTTTGGTATTGGTATATTGTGCCGATTATTTGACCTAGAAAGTGGTGTAGACGGCCATACATATATTCCATTTTTAATGAACGTGACTGTACCTCAAGAAGACATCAATAACATAGTTAAAGACGAAAGGATTGGAACGATATGTTCGGGATACAATTTCTACGCAAAATACAGAAAATGAAAGGCATCAACGTTTGCTGTACTACACCCATACAATTTCAGTTTCATGACAACATATCGTTGACATTTTTTTTATTTTTATTGTAATACTAGTTGATATGCCGGCCCGTTGGTGCGATGGCAGGTTTCCCATGTAGTATAACTACTAATTGTATACGTTGAGACCATTTTTTTTTTACCAACAATGTTCGTACATTCAAATGAAGGTATCACGGGAAATTTTGGCACTATTGGAATTAAACATCCTTAAAATATTTCTGAAGTCAAGTGAAATACACATGCAAAATTTGATTCTGATCAGTCTTATGGCGAACGACTCAGGAGAAATTTAGTACTGACTGCTTCAACGGTGATCACGAAAGACCACACTAACGCTGACTGCTCCAAATTTCAGAAAAAAACTAATTTTAAAAATTACATATCATTTGGTTACATTTATGACATATTAAGAAATTTACTGCGCAATTATTTCATTTTCAGTATATTGTGGGATCAAATACTAGCTTCAGAGGCACCAATCCATTTTACATAGCTCATTTGTTTTTGTTTTGAAAGATCGAGTCAGATGAAAAGGAATTAAACGTAAACAATTAAAGTTATAGAAATGCCATCTTATATAGCAAGTCCAAACGTTACTGAACATTTGCTGCTATAGTTAAATCTCTTAGTCCCAATCCTTTGAAACTGCTGAGCACATTGTTCGTTTACTGTTTCTTAGAGTTGTCACCAATTTTGTTGGGATACAAGAAGCTTTTTTGTATGAAAGAACTTCTTGGCAGCTATCAATCATCCAAGGACCACTTTTTTTTGTTTCTCCATTTTCTACTATCAACGGCACGGGAACTTCTTCAAAGAACAACAAAGACAATTACCGGCTACAAACAATTGCTTTTTTCGTTTCGTTTATTCTTTCACAATGTTCTAATCCTTCGTCTACATGCATTACGTAGATTAAAGAATTGTATATATATAAATCCTCTGTCGTGTCACTAGCGCATTATGGTGCAAGAGATTTCGTAATTTACTACGCTATTTTTTTTGTTTTGTTTTCTTTTCTTCCTTTCGTTAAACCAAAAGACATTCTTCTTGTATTTTTATACGTCTTTATGCTTAGAGGTTGTTTTTCTTACAACATTTAGGAATTTCCCCGTTCATTTCCCTTTTGCTGTACGAACGCGAAATAACAGTAATTTCCGGATAAAGTGATAACAGAAAGTGACGTCTTTGGTTCTGAAAAAGGTTTTGTTCTGTATATTTCCATTCTACGACGCGACGGTTTAGCTCACGGAAACTACGTTGTTCGTGAAGAGGTCTGAGAGGTCATTCCTTGTTAAGGACTTTTCAGGAACGTTCTTCATCCAATTCAGGAACATTTTAGGGATTTTTCAAGGATTTGGAATTGAATCGTAGACACGAAAAACATTGTAAACAGCATTTTAGTCAATAGTAATGTAATGACGGAATAATTTTTCATTGGGTATCGATAATACAGTATAGTGGTATTAGTTCCAAATTTTCTTACGAGATGGTGCGTTCCTTCTGTACTGTGGAAATGCGTGTTGCAAGAATAAACGTTGTAACAGAAACGTTGTTATCTTCTGTAAAATTTAACTTTTGTTGGTTACATTAGTTTTCGTATAAATGATAAATGCTTGTCAAGATACCGAAAGGTTTCGTTTCTGTTATTGGATGGTTCCAGTTCTATGTGACAATGTTAACACAATTTATTCTGCATTTCTATAACTTCCCTATACTTTTTTTACTTTTAACGTTCAGTAAGGCGTCTCGTCAATATCTAATGAATTACTATTAGGTTAGACTTTATTCTTACTATGATGTTAGGCTGTAGCTTCTACCGTATAAAAATGCTTAACACAACTGTAACCACTACAGATGATAACAACTTGTTATTAGTAATGCTATCTTTATCACGTACATTCTAATATAACCATAATGACGAGCAATGACTATCCGGAATATAAATCACCATAGTATAATTGTTGTTGGCAGTGGCGGCGCAAGGCAGTACATTTCATTGAAGCCCTTTCGCGAACATAATCATGAGCGCAGACTGCTACTACTGGCTATATAATATCCTACTTCCCCATTATTCCAAGCCCCTCGGAAAACTGGGGCACTCGCGGAACCAAGCCGAAGTACTTCGTTCACTCGCTATAACGTATGTATGATAATGAATAGGGGCCTATTGAAATTGTGGAGAGTCATGCTTTTTAACCATCCGACTACAGGCAAGCGCACAAGTCAGAGCTCATGCAGCTAGTGGCAGTCAAATATTGGATGCCTTGAAAGTATTTATTCTGAACTTTATATTAACAAAAAATCAGAGTTTGGTTCACTTAGTGTTTTTTTTTTTTTTTTTCGTGCGTCTTGATGAATTTGGGAAATGTAGTTTTTCGATGTACAAAAACGTTCGGACAGAGCACTCAACTACATTAAAGATATAATTGCACTGTAGCCGAAATAGAAAGTCTTTCATCAGTGCCTTAGTGAGGGTGGAGCACCTGCCTTGGGCGCCAAATCTGGGACTCGAAACTATACATAAAAGAGAGACTCCAAATGTACTAAGCGCCGAAATAAAAATTTGTCAGGTTGAAAAAAACGTTCGTTTTTTTCATGCAAATCACAGGCAATTGGAGTCATTATATTTTTTTCGCAAAAAAAGGGGAATAAGTGGGATGCGCATTATTACCGTTTCCTTTTTCAGTTCCTATACTACATATTAAAATTAAATTAAATAAAATTCTAATAAAAACGAGGGCGGGGGACGACATTTTTTTTACATATGCCTCGGGCACTGAAATACCTCAAAACGGCTCTCCCCTGCCATATTTACATAAGAAATTATTTGCTTCAATTTCTGCTGCAGGCAGAAAATACACATAACCGCGTTCCGAAAATGTTGAAAACAATGGGCAAATTATTTTGAGCGAACATTCACTAATGATTATGTGTTTCAGTATTGCAGTTTATTGTTTATTCGATATTTTACTACTACGTAAGATGGTTTTGGAGCATATTTTTAAAATTTTAATTTTGGGATTTTTGTCCCAGTTTTTTCGATATCGTCTCACTGTTGAGCAACGGAGAGCCCGCTCCCCCGACCACTGCGCAGCTCCTGGTTGTTGGTGTCCTCAAATAATCCTTCTTGTCATCAAACAGCTCCTTGTAGCAACCTCAGTTACCATATCGCAAATGAATGTCCAGTTTACATCATAGCGCTTTTACTTACAATATTATAGCTTCTATCTAGTCCAACATTTTCTAAAGTTTCAGACATATTTTTATAGCGATTCTTTAATGCTATCTATTCTATAACATCCATACGATCAATAATTCACATTGCAGTTAACAATGCCTACGACAGATAAAATTATAAAACATAATAGTCGTCTTCTTCTTTAAGCGTTCATATAACTTTGCAGCATATAACTCTAACTACCCGAGAAGAATACACGTAAAGTCGATCTGAACTTTACATTACTTTCCTTCTCTTCTGTGCTTTTTCAGTAATCTTCCACGCTGTGATACCACGCCAGTAGCACAAGGTTGATTTAACGTTAAGGGAAACCGCTAAATGTCCTCCATTTTGACGTTTTATCATGCGGAAACTTTGATTAAATTTGAATTTATTTATTGTCTTTGGCATCTTTAGCTCAGGTTGACATTGATTCAAGTAAATAAGGTCAAATAAGTCGTCAAAATGGTGAACATTTAACAGTTTTATCAACGTTAAATCAACCTTGAGCTACTGGCGTGGTATCACAGCGTGGAAGATTACTGAAAAAGAAATTAATGTAAAGTACAAGGGGATGAGATAAGGAGAGAATAGCGATGTTTACACAGGCCATTATTAAGAAGTCTCTTCTGCGGATCGACAACCAAAGAAGTGAGGAAGAGATTGATTAAATGTAGTCTATGGAGTATGAAGAAATAAATAAAATTGGAATCCTTTGAAGTGCGGACGTGGAGAAGAATGGAAAAAATCAGCTTGATACGAAAGATGTGAAATGAAGAATTGCTGAAGAGAATAGACGAGACACAAACAATGCTAGAGACAATAAAAACAGAGAAAAGAAACTGGTTAGAACATTGCCTGCCTGTCCACAGAATGTATATACCGTGAGATGAAATTTGGAGGTATAACTGCAGCTCATTAGCGGTGTTCTGGAATATAAATCGTATATTGAGATGACAAATGTAAGATCACTGTCCACGAAAAACAAAGCTCAGGATAAGTACTTGATTTATATCCTAATCAAGAACGTAACTTCTTGTACTCTATTTTGCACACATTTTATTCTGCAATTGTGTTCGTTTTGTGCACAATAAGTGCACAAAAAGTATTTAAAATTTATTGTGTCTTTCTAAAGAGAATTTTTGTACACTTCTACTCTTCATGACTACGTTCATACACATTTTTGTACACATTATGCTTATAATGTGTTCTGGTAACGGGACTTCTCTTTCGCATGGAACTTCTTCAATATCTACCGGGAAATTTGAAGGGTGGAGATATCTTCATTTCTCCTAATGAAATGAAAAGGACAAAAAGAAAAAAATGGAATGTTCAAAGTGTTCTTATTTCGATTCCAAATTAACCTTGTTATTATATATTATAAAAAGAATCGTTCCATATATAATCTTGTTTCTTCTTCTAACACAAATTATCCATCGTCAATCACTTACTTAGAGGAACTTAGCGACCACTAAGTGATTGACAATGGATAATCTGTGTTAGAAGAAGAAATAAGAGTGTGTCTTAAACTATTTTTTTTTTAGAATATATAATAACAAAGGTTAATTTGGAAACGAAAAAAGAGCAATTTGAAAATTCTTTCTTTAAAGAGAAATCAAGATATATATTCCCATGTGTGTCTTCATATACCGCAAACCTTATTATTAGTCTTCTGAATAGGCATTTATGGCCAATTAACTTGAAAAAAAATAAACCAACACATACAAAGAGTAATTAACATTTCAATGTAAAGAATAAACTTATATAATTGGTTATGTAATACATATTATTACACAAAGGTGATTATCATGATGATTACGTATTTACGTATAAACCATATCAACGTCAGTTCATTCGGTTTGACATGTAATAACTAACACGTGTGAATCCTCGTGCATTTCTAATAGTTTACGATATTTCTTTAAGAATTTTTATTGGAATGAAAACCACTACTATTTACTGTATGTAATTAACGATAGTAACGATGATTTTCATGAACTGAAAGCTACATATAATAAATAGCAGCTCCAAGTTAAAGAATCAACCTTATAAAGAGTCTTGTGCCAAGAAAGCAGGAACGGCTGACAGTACATTTAACTTCCTGCAAACATTAACAGCTCCAGCAACCATGATCTTGTGATTACGGTCGCGGGCTACATAGTAGCTGTTGGGGACACGCAGGTTCGAGTCTCGCTGCTGGCTGTATTAATTAAGATACTCTAGTGCTTTCTGTCAGTTGCACTAAGTGAATGCCGGTGTGGTACCGCAACAAATGCTTTGGTTGCTAATCTTTCTTTCCCTGTGTCCAGAAGAGTGATCATCAAGCTCAGTTCCTAGTCTGGTTCATAAATAGGGCTATGCAACTTCTGAATTTCTGTGTCAAACATTAATATCGCTGATTAATAAAAAAACATACAAGTACAAAACTACTTGTACTCTTATTAAAATTACAATATGTTTCAAAGACACACTATTATTTCAGAAGTAAATCTCTTTTTGTAAAACGAAGTATCTAAGAAATACATAATACTTTTGGAGTGATAGACATCCAAAGTTAGCACAGAATTGTCAAAAAGGACGTAATATATGACATAATGAGTAACCCGTGTAGACTTAGCAATTAGCAAATGTCAATCAAATATCTAAAGAATGTATTTCAGCGAAGTTTATGATCGAAGAGTGATGTTATCAGCACATTCATATGATCTTGGTAATACTTGGTATTTTAATTTTATGTATACATAACCAGTTTTGGCCAAGTCTGTCGCGTCTGAGAGATGATAGCTCACGTTGACCACTCATTCAGGGGCATGGATTGAGAAGTTAGCAACCAGGGTCATAGTTGAGGTAAACACGGAAGTGAAACAAGTACGACTATTTACGCTCAGCTGTTAGACCACCCAACATACCTATTGTCATCGTGCAATGCTTCCAAGAAAGAATTCGGTCTCTCTCTTTCTCCTTCCTTTCTTTTCTTACATGTAGAAAACAACTGCAAACAACGATTGCACCTTTTTTTCTAGATAAGCATGAATTCGTACAGACTGATAGAAAAATAGGGTGAAGCTGTATACCTTAATGTGTAGGCCAATTTAAACACAGACGAAGAGAAATTGAGAACGATATGTGCAAATAAGATAGGAGGTGGAGCTGCAGGATTATATAGAGATAAAGGTGAGAGGAAACTAGACAGATAGACAGGGAGACAGAAAGAGAGAGAGAGGGAGAGCACGCAGAAAATGTAAAATAGAATCACAGCAAAGGAATTAAGGGAATTAAAATCAAGACACTTACTTTTCCCCAAAAATCAAACAGTGAGAAAACAACAATTTTTATACTACTGTGCGAGGAATTCAAATACTATGGTTTCCAAACTCATTAAATCCCTTTTAAAATTGTGTTCAAAGTTGATGGTGGTCAGATTAAGCTTTCATTACTTCCACAGAAGCATGAGAGTGTTGAGAAACATTTAGTGGAACGGTTAACACACTTGCTTTGTAGACGCATGTATCCATACCGAAGTACGATGAGGTATACTGAAGGGAGTAATTCGGAGTTCACCTTAAGAATACCAGAAGGTCCCGTACTCCATATATGCGATTCCATCTGATTAATGTAAATCGAATATAAATGTAAGAAAAATAAAAGTCTACTTCATTGGTAACACAAATAATCAAGGTTGTAAGTCCAAACTGTGTCAAAACATAAAAGTCCGAAAACGTCCCGTATCAAAAATTATCATGTTTCGTAGAAACGTTTCGAAACTCACAGTTTTCACATTTCAGACATGAATAAACCACAATATATTTATTTGTTATACTTTTAAGAATTGAAATAAGGGTTTCATCAAAAGTTATGTAATAAAATATAATTTCTATTCTCTAAACTAGGTTAATTTCTATCGAATTCCCAAATTTGGAATATGTCGCTCTTGATTCTACCCACTAAAAATAAACTTAAAATAGCTAAAATACTTCTTTAGGTAGGTTTTATTATAATATTGGAAGATATAAATTCATAGAAAGGATAGAAAGAATTAAAGAAGAAAAGCAGTGAAGCGTGAGCCACAAACACGAAAAAAGAAAACAAAGAAAGAAAGGAGCAATGAGATAAGAATGAAGAGATTTTATAATTCTTACATATTTACACACTCACATTTCTTTAAATCACGTAACCGTCTAATGATTTAACATCTCGCTTCTGCACGATTCTCTTTCAGCAGATAAACATCTCGAATTGTTCAAACGCAAACTGTTTCAGGTGAATTGTATACAAGAAAAATGTGTGATTTAACTGAGGATTGAACCCAGGCTGTAAGACTGAAAGTCTCAAATGTTAGTCCCTATAGTACATAGTACGTACGTGGTAAGATGATTCTTTGTGTTTGTCCAGGTGATACCAGGTTCGCGGCATAACTAAATCTCTCTCGTTACTGCATCTTCTGTATAGACGGAAAATTGATCACCCACTGACGTAATCCATCACACTTGACGAGGTTAGGCCATCTGGCGATTAGTATGATTACATTATACTCTACGTCACAGATTAAAAAAACAAAAAAAAAATCGAAAAGATTCCTTTACATTGCAAAGACTTGTGCAAGAATCGTGTACCAGAAAGAAGAACATTGGTGTTTGAAACACTAAACAAAAAAACTAATGTCATTGAACTGAGCTTTTCGTTAACCTTAAACACAAAGCATAATGTGAGTTTAGTTATCACCTTACCACGTACAGACTGTCAATGCAGGCCGGGTTCAATTCTCAGTTAAGTCGGACTACTTCTTTGTATACAATTTACCTCTAACAGTTTGCATTTGCAAAAGTGGAGATATTTTAATACATACAAATTTCTTCAGCCTTGTCTTATTGCTCTGTTTTCCTTTTCTCCCTTCTGTTTGTGCCTTTCCTCAGCTTCTTTCTCTCTATTTCTTTATACCTCCCTCCGTGTGTATGTGTGTTTCTATTTTCGAGAATTATGATAAAAAACACAACTAACCAGGTACTTTAGTTGTTATACGTTGACATTTGCAGAATCAACACTGACATGTTCTGAATATCTAAAATCTGGTGAATCGGTAGAACACCATTTCTTTCTAGTTTTGAGAACGAAAATGATATTTCTTTTATAACTCTCGCTGAAATCATATAATTTACATTCTTAAAGCTATGGCAAATTTAATATATTCATGTAATCATCTTTGAAATGTGGTAACTATGAGTTTAGTACGCTACCTATCATGGCGTATTCTGGATTCAAAGCTGGACTATCACTAGCCAAAGTAATAAATTGAAAGAGGGTACGGAGGTCACACATAGTATTGATGATGATGATAGGTGTTCTGGCCTCCCTTCACGTAAATTAATATTACTTGTGCGAAACTTCTTATCTTTTCTCGGATGAAAATCCATTCTAAAAGAGTGGTCCCTCTTTCCGCTCTGAAAGGATGATATCTCCCGCTTAAAAAAAGAGCGGAATTTCGCTCTTTGAATTTAATGTGTGGAGAGCAGAGCTGAAACCGGATCAGTTTTTGGTCGCTCGACCTAACCGGAAGATAGGTGACCCGGTACGAAACTTCACCCCTATGGCCCTGTTTGGCAAACATAATTAACTGGGAATTTCCCCATCATATTTTTCGTAGTCTTGGGGTTTCAGTCCTGTTCACCCCTGAAAGAAATACTGTTCAAAAGAAAGGAAATAATTAAAAGCTTTGTTTTGTTCTCCAGGTTACCGGATCTAAATCGGGTTCACCGGGCTTGAAGTCTTGACCCAGTGACCCGTTTCAGCTGTGGTGGAAGGCAGATCTTCTGTAGATCAACCGAAAAGCGTAACTCTGATTGCAAACCTAAAGGGTTTACCTGAACTTACCCACAGATTGAAATCTGATTTAGCTTTATTTCATACACCCAACAGACTTATCAGGACGTCCTCGTTTTGGAAGGCGTCTAATATTTACAGTTAGGAACTTTCTTTAAAAATTAACATTCAACGGTTGTAAATGTTTTGTATTAAGTATCGGTTTCTGTTCTTCATATTTATTGTAAAAGTGATGAATCACAAGATAACCTATTATGCTAAGTTTGGTTTAATTTTACCTATGTTTACATTTGGAATCTTAATTATCAATATTAATAAAGTACCGAAACTGTATTTGCTACCGAAACAACAAACAAATAGTTGAGGAAATCACATGTTGGTGGCTGCAACTTCACACTTCTGAAGGTCTACTTCTTCCTGGCAGATCACCGTTGATGACGATGGGAACTTTGAAGAGATATTCCTAAACACGTTTGGAACAGCTTGATGTCTATAAACTGTCTCTACATAAATCTTAAAGCTATGCTTGGAGCTAATAGAAATTCAATAGGATGATGTAACAAGTACACAACAATTTTTTAAAATATTGACTGATTGCTTGAATTTGTATTTGAATAATCAAATGTAAGACGAAAAGATGATAAAATCTACTGCTGAGATAGCATGCTAGCTTGTGACAATGTTGTCAGTCACTTGTTTTCAGCTTGGAAGACTTGACATTATTCTGAAATGGGTAAACAAGCACGAAACGAGCTTGTTGGAACAACATTCTTCTTGGGGTTGTTATAGCAGGCCTATTCCAGCCTTAAGTGAAGCTTGTTGGAACAAGGAACTATGGGAGGAAGTTTGTTAAACTTCAAAAAAATTCTTGAATTTTGTTTCGTTTCACTTCCAATTTCATCTCAGGCGCTGAAGTCCCATCATGTGTGGAGTGACGCGATTTAGGAGTGTCGATGGAAGACCCATTGTGGAAAACTAGGTTAAGCTTAAACAATCGTACAAAACAAAAGATAGGGAGTCACCGGCTTGGTGTAATGGTTAAAGTTTCGAATAGCTTTAAACCAGCGACTTATTTTTCACTTCTTTTTAAAGGAACTTTAATTTTTTCTCTTTGTACATCTAAATATGTACTCCCACTTGATTCCTTTTGCGTATTTCAACATTTAAGAACATTCTAGGTATTGGTTAAGAAACATCCGGTTGAATTTTATTTATATTCAGTTAAATCATTCCGAAAACAGTATTAACCAACCCCTGCTCACTGCTGATTTATTTGCTACGCTGACAGTCTGTGCTGATTGATAACGTGGAAACTGTCAGATTATGGTTCGTTTGGATGAGTACTATGAAGGCGTGGCGTGGATTCAAGTCTATGGCTAAGATTCTATTCGAGGCGTCGCCTGGCGTCGTGACTGAAATTCTTCCAACTCTCAAACTCACTAGCCAAATAGCGAAATGGTATCTTCAATAAAGACGCTACCTTCCCCATTCCTTCCCTCACGAACATAGAACTGTTTAAGATATGATGACCTGTAGTCTTAAAGCGCTTTAAAAGGAAGATATATAAATGTTCAATCATATTTCTTTGTTTGAATTTCCAATGTATTTCCACTGGCAGAGACTTTATGTGCTATCACGTGTCATGTCCTGTCGCGTGTCCGTCCGTGATCTGGAGGCGAACGTCATTGCTTACAGATAGACAGTGAACAGTTGGACGGACTCACCGCGGACATATTGACGGAAGTTTTCTCTGGTTTTCCTGTCTTACAAGGCAAATGCCAAACTCGTTCCTTTCAGGGGAAGATCAGAATTCTCTCGCGTGCAGATTACGTGGGAGTCAAATGGGAAACAAAAAAAAAACTTCTTATATAAGTTACCAAAATATGAAAATTCAAATAATATTGTCGGAATACTCAAGTGAAATTCCGAGTATCCCAGGAATATGGAAGCTGTAAATACAAAAATTCCTAGATTAAACTAGCAGCGAAGAACGAAATCTTGAGTGGGTGAACACTACTAAAGACAAAGTAACTTCATACAATAATTTGGACTCAGTTTGCTTCCTTAGCATAACCACTCACTCAACAAGAACAAACCACTATTTCACCACTTCTTTAAATAACAAATTTTTGGTTAAAAGTGATTGCCTCAAGTAGGAGAGGAAGTAAACTGACTTATGTAAAACAACCATAATGTACTCCTTAAACATCTAGTACAAAGTGACTGCCTCATGCCAAAATCAAGAATTCACTTTTTTTTTCAGTGCAACAGGAATATTCATTCATCATAGTTATAGACTTATAGGTCACGAAACGTAGTTTTGGTTCTGTTCCGCATAATGGCCGCACCTAATCTTGTCTACACGTGTCTTTCGCATAAGCAATGTTACCACCAGCAGATAATAAAAAGTTACTAACTTAAGAATTTAGAAACAAAAGATCCTATATTACAAGTAGACACGAAATTGATGATTGATGTCACAAAATTGATGTTGAAGACGAAGTATAAAAATGAACTTGCCAAATTTATGTACTACAATAGGATAAAGCAGAGTTGTGGTACTTAATATAACAAATTCGAATACTTCTAGATTTTGGGTATAAAACACTGAAACTGGCAACATTGGCTTTGAGCTGGAGTCAACTGTTTAATAAAGAGAAAATCGCCAATATTCAGTTGGTTTTCCCTCATCAATCGGAAGGCCGGAAACCCGGAAGACTTTTCTGCACACATTTGCTTTGGAGGAAAAAAAGGATAAAAAAGAGGCCGCCACTAATATGAAGAGTCGTCTGGTGTTACCGGTTTTAGTTTGTAGACCTACGGGTTTTGTGTCTGCTTCACACATGTACACACTTTTATTTTCTTCCCTGATTCAAGTGAAACATACATGTATGAAAGCACATTCAGACATATAAATACATATGCAAGCATATATCCTCACTCCCTGTTGGGTTTTCACTCGGACATAACCAAAAAGCATTTTTTTTTTTTTTGGTGTCTTCCTTCTTGAGTTAATAAGGTTGGTCTTTGTCTGATTATATTTTTCACAGTATATTTAGTATTAATTTACAAGGACATACAGCGTGCGACTTGTCAGTACAGAAGAGAAATGTTTTGACGGAAGTAAATCTATCCAAAAGTGGATAGCTTGGTGCTTTCTCCGATTGCGCGACCTCGAACTCAACCAGGACAAGATGGTCAACATTTAGTTACCATTTCCAGTCCACATACGAGACTGGGGGCTTTATCCGTTCTTTATGATATTTTTGTTGGGTGGGTATTAAACAGGTTCTACGTATGGGTGGGATTATCAGGTTGATTAAGCTATGGATCCAAGCTGTACTTTTGTAAAGGTTTGGATTATTGAGAATGGTATGTCATTTTTCGGTTTTGGGTGAAGTTTTACCAAAAAGAAATGAAATCAATTTGCAAATTCTGTTGTGTTGACTTGTTTTTAGACATTAACATTGAACCAAATTTTCTTTTTACTCATTAAGAAGCACTGATTTCCTTTCGGTTATGGTAAGTTAAAGTTCAATGTTATTTGTGAATATTGGTGGAAAGAGCTATAAATACTGTCAGTCCTACTTACCGTGGGAAGAGATATATTGTGAATCAGTTTCTTCTGGTAAATATTTATTAAATTCACATTATGGGCTTTCTTGCAAATAGTGGGTTACTGTAGCACTGCAGTTTCCGAAGTGATGAGGAAGCTTTCACTGTTAAGAAGGCTGTACTTCGCCAGAGGATCAAACTGATATTGTGATTACCAGTAGGCAAATGCAAATAGAGTTGTCAGTTATGCTAAAAGTTAGCACATGATGTAGTCCATTGAGGCCACATCACACGTTTCCATATCACATCACTTTTTTACGAAATCACTTTTGCATTAAACTGATTTGGGTGAACAGTGAATGTGACAAGCTCCAATGTTTTCAACACATGTTATCGAAACTTATGTAATTTTAATACATTTGAAGAGTACAAAAATAATAAGATGTATTAGCAATTGAAGAGTTTGATTTAAGAATTAACTAGGTCCTTTTTTTTGTCAAAAATGAACTGCATCTAATACATTGCTATTAGAAAAGTTAATGGAAATCAAATAATAATAAATAAAGCTACCTTGTTTTATACAGCAAACTGTTACTACTAAATTGCATAAGTTGTATATGTGTATGATACATTAGTATTCATTTGGTAGATATTGTAAGGTAGGCAACAGCAATTTCGCCATGCTTGCAAATCTGCCACCTATTTTTTATCCTCTTTGGTTTCAAACAGATTCGAAAGATGGCAATTGTACTAGGCAAAGCATCGCATGAGAAATATTTCTTCTTATTTTCCCAGAATTCTAGGTAATATGCAGGTACGCTGTAGTTAGTAGTAAGATAAAACGCATGGTTCATCTCATATTTGCAGCTGTAAGTGAATGTATATTTCTTAAATATTAATAACTTCATTCTTAATCCACGTAGGTAGTTCACAGGAATGTTGAAGGTATTGTGCATCTGTATGAGTATTCTTGTTAGTAGTGTTCAGCTTACGTTTTTGAAAAGTAAAAATTTTGCCATGGAAAACAAAGACAACGAAAAACAGAATCACTAATTCATTTCTAAGTATCTGCAGAAACAAGTCGAAGAAAGTTGTACGCGATGATTTTGAAACAAACTGAGAAACAATACATGCTCATCACGCAAGGAATATATGGGTCACGTTTCTGATATTGTATTAACAAATTTATTTTCTCAAATTCAATGTACTTCACTCCTACACAGAGATAATATTTTTTTAAAACAGAAAAACGGTTTGAGAACTGAGATTTGGGACTCAAAAGAATCTAAGATTCTCGTATTATCTCGTTCATTGCGAGATAAACAGATTTTCTCTCTCTCTCTTTCATACATCAACCAAACACGCACGTTAACAGCCATATATAAACAAAGTATACAAGGACAAAAGAAGATTAACATAATTCTTGTATTATATAATAATTTTAAAGCCTTTTTGTTGGGAAATACGCACAAAAGTTCTCATCTATGAAGATAAGTATTAACAGTCACACACATAGCAGTAACTCACGCACAAAGATCACTCAGAAATATTCCCAACTAAAACCCATTGTTTCGTTTCAGTCTCCTTTCCGATAATTAGCAAAATGATTCTTATTCTTTAGCTAATCTTAGATGTCTTCGGGATTGACGGATGTAAAAAGGAATGGTGACAAAACTCTCCCTTGAATAAATCCCAAAAAAGCCCAACAAGAAGATTACCTCATACGATACAAAAATTTCTCACCGATACGTCACCAGTGAAATATACGTAAGCGACCTAAGACAATACAAAAGACATGAATACCTATTGTAGTTTTTATTACACATCATATTTCTTCTCTACTGAGGCGACGGGCATTTGGTTTCTTGGTCATTATTAGCGCATGGCGGACATACATGCAGAGTTGATAGTTCCGTGATAAAACAAATAAATATATGAGAAGAAAACATGGACAGATACACAGTAGCTTGATGTCAAAACAGTAGATCCGAGATGAAACACACGCACACAGAGATAGAGAGAGTCGAGGAGGATGAAAAGTTTCATCATGACCTCGAATTTGAAGTACTCAGAACAAAACACAGCAGCAACGTTTAACATGTGTCCCAAATAGTATAGAGTACGAAGAAAGAAAATGACTAAACCAGCAGAAGCGCTCTCAATTGGTAAATATCCACACTTGCTAATAAGAAGGTTGGTTATATAATCATATAGTAACAAAGCTAAACAAAAAGTTTTTCTTTTTGGTACTTCTTTGCACATTCACGCCTCAGAAAGAAAAAAAAAATCATAGATGCACTTTCACTTAAAGCACACATACAAACACAATGTGATACTACTGGAACACGAGTCGAGTAGGAACCGCAAGTGGTCATCCATCCATCCTCTAGTGAAAGATGACGATTGTGATGGTGACTGTTTAGTAGAGATCCACCTGTCTGTTTGATGCTTATTCAAACATTTACTATATTTCATTCATTCTAAATATGTAGAAACAACAATCAAAAGAATGAAGTGGAATTTCAGAAGGAATGTCCAACGAAAATTTTTAACAAAACAATGTCAAGGTGGTAGAAATCGTGATACTTAACTTCTGGTGGTAGTCTGTCCTTTCTTTCCTTTTGCCCATTTCCTAATGTTTGTGGTTGATAAAAGTACAACAAATATTTCTTCTTCTTCTTTTTGGTCAACTTGTTACGAAAGGAGAAGTATCATTTATTAACCCTGATGCTCCAGTAGCAATATTCCGCAATGTTATGGTTCCTTTGTTTAAAGGTAACTTTCTTCTTCCCATTATTTTCTGTAATGTGTATTATTAATGGACCACGTTTTTGTATTTTTATTTAAAGAAATAGGTGATACTCACTTCAATAAATCGTGGTTGTTTTTGAACATTGCAACACTTCCCATAAAGATATGGTAAGCTGTCTAGCAATTAGCACTGGACTTGGAATTGGCGTTTGAACGACACGTTGGTTCAGGTCCTTCTGCCGCTCATACTGACTGAAGACCTTTTAACGGTTTTCCCTCTCGGTTTCACCAGGCGAATGTCAGTACTGTACTTAAACAAAGGGCCTGGTGCTTGTCTCTCCATTCTTGAATTCGAATGAGTGCCCACCGAGAGGTATTCATCTCTGAAACACACACAGTACAACTTAGTCCAAGAATATTTCATTAATTTAATTCCTAAATATTAGAGAACTGTTTCTCGAACACTGGAAATATGATATGAATATTCCTCAACAATACAGAATAATGCTTAATACCTTCAAATAATATAATTCGAGTATTCCTGTATTCTCAGAGAAGATAAATATCCATGAACATAGAAAAGGGCACGATAATACGATATGTTAATGTAAGGACTGAAAAGTCTTAGAAATTATTGAAAGTTAATGTATAAAATATTTATGGCCTTGGACATATATGGTTCAGGCCAGATAGAGTAAGGAAAAGGATACGGGAAGAAGTTGACCAGAGCCTAAGTTGAAGGTAACATCACGGCATTTGCCTAGTGTTACTGAGGAAATTCTCTGAGAAAAAAGTTCTCAGTCGGGATTGTTAACCGCTGGTATCGAACCCAAGAATTCCTAAATGTGAAAGCCAACGCTCTACTAAGCTACAGCTGCTCGATTGTGTATATGTGCATCTTTTACGTAAGCATTGTACTTATTCACCCTCCCCATTGTCAGCAAAAGTAAGAAAAGCTTGAATCTCCGCCACCTTAAATGCTTATATCATACTTGAACGACGCTTTCTTCCCTTGTAGTCATTCGTACTTTAATTTCTTTTAGACATAAATTTGTAATTCTGCATAAATTGTAATTCTCGTGTGAAAAATAGATGGACACTTGCAGCTTGCGAACAAAACCTGAATCATCCTTGTTTTGTTTTATTAATTGAAAGTGCTTTTCTTTCATTTATTAACAACAAAATTAATAGCTGATTTCTTGCGTACATGTGGTATTGTTTCTTTAAAGTTTTACTTTGATATTTCATATTAAACTCCTATCATCACTATAATTATATTTTATAAACTGCTCTTCTTGAGCGACGAAGTGCACATGCACAGGAATAGATGCATTTTTGTGTCTTTAAGTTTATTAGGAATTTCTGTAAATGTTCTTTAGTTTGCATTCTCTGTATCATAGATATAATGCAAGATATTAATCCAAGGATGGACTCTCGCATTCTATGTATCTATTGTATAAAAGCAAAAGAAGGATTGACTTTTGTTTCGTCTTCTATTGTAATTATGATATAATCTCCTGTCTCATAGGAACTAACTGCAAAAATATATATCTCAAATTTTATTTGGCAAATTTAAGAAAATATTTATACGAGGGTTGAACAATAATTTTAATCATATTTTTACACAGTATTGAAGTTATTACACTAAATTAAAGCTTCATTGTGAGATCATGAAGTTTCTAAAATAGTCTAAATATTAAGTTGGCGTCTTATCGTGTGGCTCTATCCCGGAAAGATTATAGAACTAAATATTAAGTTGGCGCCCAGCGTGGGACTCGATCTTAGATGGAGCATAGAGTTAATAACTTGTTTCTTTAATCAACTGAGTTACCAGAAAAGCAGTAAATTCATCGCTTTTCTTGCTATGCGTTGAATAACCCTCAATAAAGATGAACATCGAGAGTGTTAACCATAGATAGATCGTACCTACAATCTTCGTCACCTAAAGTTGTTGTTGCTTAATTACAATTAGGAACGGAAGAAAGGACAAAAAATATTGAAAGGAAAAAAATGGCGGACTTTCGTAAAACTTCGTAACAATTAAACAGTCAATTTACTTCTTGATTTATTTGTTATGAAGTTTCAACTGGATAGTGAGCCATTTTTTTTCTTTCAATAATTAAACGACAACAAATTTAGGTGACGAAATGGTTAAACCTTGACATTTCCTTTAAACTTGAGAAGATCGCGTATGCGCGCAAGAAAGGTTTAAGATTCACCGTCAGAAGAATATTTTTTTTATTTATTATTAAGTTTCAGATACAGCTTGAGTTGCCATTTTACACAGAAACAAAATAACAATGCAACAGACTAAATAACTTCACTACAACTAAATAACTTTACTACAAACTAAATAACATGAAATTCATGAACAAACATGAACATGAATAACAAACTATGAATATGATAAACACTTGATACTTTTTGTACACATTGTTTAACAATCTGTACAGAAGTGTTTAAAACGTGCATATCTTTTAGTGCTGACGTAAATATTCATTCCTCAAAGTTTTCTTCTTCTCTAAAACCACCAATTCTTCTGTATTAGTTTGTGGATTGACTAGGGTAGTGGACTCAATTTCGTTTTAGATAACACACTTAACACCCACACAAACAAAGAAACCTACTCGTTATTTCTATTGACTTAATAAATGTTACGATGCTAAAAGGAAGCCTATAATTTTCATTCCCACCGACTATAGCATTAGGCAGACTTACAAGGCCAGGGCTATATACTGGTAGATGATTACTGTTCATGACTTATGGTGGGAACATAGGTTGTAATTAAAGTTTGAACTATGTAACCTATTCACCATCGTCAGTATGTAACAAACCTTCCACGTTATTCGTCATAGCCATAACAATCTTCAAGGTCATGTCGCTTATTCTTCACTGAATCTATTTTTGGTTGAAATACTTACATGCTGTGGTGTGAAGTGTCCAGTAATTTACTAAAGAGGAAATAAGTTGTGACCTGAATTTGTTACTATTAGAATTTTATTTATTTTTAAAGATTTTAGGTAACTTTAGGTTTGGCCTTTAAAGTTCCTATCACTCTTGCCGTAGCTTGGTGGTAGAGCGTTGGTTTAGCATTCGGGAGGTCGTGTGTTCATTGCCCAGCGGCTGGCCATCTTGACTGAGGATTTTCCAGAGGTTTACCTCAGTCATACCACGCAAATGCCGGGATGGTACTTTCAACTTAGATACTTGCCCTCTCGCATTCCTTATTCGGCCTGAGCCTTAGGTGCCTGAAGGCCGTAAGATTCAAATTCAAAATTACTATCCCTCTTGATCAGAGCTCAAACGGGTCACCGGGTAAATCAAGTCAAGTTTTGGACCGGGTCTGTCCTTCAGGGGTGACTGTGGCGGAGATGTTACCCCAGAACACGAAAACTACGACGCCGAAAATTCTCAGTTCATTTTAGCTTCCAGGCCGGGTCAAGTTTAGGACCGGGTCACTAAAAGTGACCAGGTTTCATCTCTGCTTCAGTTTTACAGATAGAAAATGTGGTAAAAAAAAGTTATTAATTTGTGGTAGACAAATTCAAAATTACAAAAAACTGAACTTTTTTTGTGTAGTTACCATTGGATGTTATGAAACGCTTTATATTTTATGGATAGTTGCTTAACAGAACATATTGGTGAACCAACTTATTGTTGTTTTTTAACTTACTTAACTCCGATATATTTTTTCATCCTAATTCTTGGAAAAGAAAGGAAAGTATTGTAAATTTATTTTGTTTCATTGTTCATTGTATTATGTAACTTAAGTGAACGGATGTGTTGTTTTAAAGCTGACTTTCTCCCTCTCACAAATAATTCCACTCATACACCCACATATGGTGACAGCTGCACAGTTCATCACACACAAGGGAATTGAAAAGAGTGTGGCTCTTTGTTTTTCAGTACATGGGAGGCAATATTTCTATTAGAATGTTGTTTTTTTTATTTTAATTGTATTTATGGCCTTCAAGCATCTTTAACTCTAGCAGGTATAGTGTATAGGAGAGAATGTGGGAAGGAGACGGCCAGGTTCCATCATTATTCTGCACATTAGGACAGAATCCCCAAAAAGTGGCCAAAATTAAGAGAACAGTTATAACGCATGAAATATTGTTTATGATGTCTTGTTGATGAGTCAAAATGATGCAAGGTAACAAGTGAAATAGTCGTTGTAATAATATAAGTTGTTTATGACATACAAACATCGTTTTGAAATCACTGTCGGTTTCACTATCTTGGACACTGTCGCCTGATCCTCTAATATCTAAAAATGAATCACCGTCTGACACTTCAGGACATTTGATGGGACCCAACACATCAGGAAGAAAGTGTTTATGTGTTCTGTGAGGTGGAAGGACGAGACTTGATATAAACGGATCAGGGAAACTAATTTTTGTGGAATGAGTTCGCCTGAAACACTTCAAGTTCTTATTTCTACATTCCCTAGTCTCTTCCGCTAATTGGCCTATCGGAA
>JAGDQP010024496.1:0-27905 GCA_022664845.1 Lepisma saccharinum | reverse complement strand
GAGCTCCTGCGTAGCCTAGTCGGTAGCGCGCTCGACTTCAGTGCGAGCGGTCCCGGGTTCGATTCCCGGTGGGGGCTCAAAAATTTCGGTGTTGACCCAGCATCGTGAGGACAATTGGGGAGCTGTTGTGAATAAAATACAGTGGCGATCACAGTGAGAGCTTCGGCTCTCCTCTCCCAACCCGTCTGGTCAGCGTGGGAGCAGTAGACCAACTCCTCCCTTCGGGGAGAGGCCTCATCCACTAGTGGATTGAATATGGCTGTGATTTATTATATATATATACATACTCGCTTTGTTTCGCTTGGAGCGCTGCCCCCAGACCCCCGTAGGGGGTTCGCCCCCCAACTTCAGTGCTTTTGAGAGGATGCACCTCCTTCATCTTAACCAAAATCTCACTGCAGCACTACACCACCATGGTATCCATCTGCACCCTCCCACGGAGGACTGCGCCCCCAAAAGGAAGGTTTGACCCATTTATTGTAACCTACTCTTGGTCATACACCTTCAAAGAAAATTTCGTTTCTCTACCTTCAATGATTTGGAAATTGGGTTTTTGGGGCGGACATTTTGGATCCAAGTTGACGACTTTTTGAAAGTTTTCTTATATTGTCGTGACCTACTTGTGATGGTACAACTTCAAGTAAAATTTCATTTATCCAGCTCAAACGGTGTGCAAAATGGGATTTTGGGCGGTCATTTTGGATCCAAGATGGCGACTTTTCCCAAATGTTACAATATTTCCCTAAACTAGTCATCATAATACACCTTTATGCCAAATTTTGTATCTATAGCTCAAACGGTGTGGAAAATATTTTTTAGGTCCGCCATTTTGGATCCAAGATGGCGTCTTTGGATACATCATGTAATATTTTAGTAACATACAAATGATAATGTATAGTGTTACCAAATTTGATATTTCTAGCTTCAGCCGTTTAGGCTATGTATTCTATACAACAATGGGTTCGGCGGCCATTTTGAATCCAAGATGGCGACTTTTTCAACATTTCGTAATATTTTCTTGAACTACTGGTGGCAATATACCTTTATGTCAAATTTCGTATCTCTAGCTCAAACGATATGGAAAATAATTTCTTACTTCCGCCATTTTGGATCCAAGATGACGTGTTTGAACTCATTAGGTAACATTTTCGTAATCAAAAAGTGATGTTGTACCTTTATGCCAAATTTTATTTCAATAGCCCCAGCGGTTTAGGCTGTGTATTCTATACAACAATGGGTTCGGCGGCCATTTTGGATCCAAGATGGCGACCGATTTTGCTCATTAACGAACTTAACCGAGCCATTAAGCCTAGAAACAACATATAAAAATTTGGTTTAAATATCTTCAAAATTATGGCCGTTAGCGTGTTAATATATATATATATATATATATATATATTTTAATAAATATATCGTATCGATCTCAATAGGTATATTTTTCTTCGAAATCTACGTAAAAATTGGTAAAAAGGGATGCATTGAATTCATTATATCCCTTCAATTTGAGGTTATAATATTGCATTCTTTGATCAAGAACACAAATTAGGTTAATTCTTTAAAATGATGAATTTTATTTTTATATGCGTCTTCCTAGTAATTTATTTATGTTCTAGGCGACATATTTGCACTCCTCATAATCCCACAAAAATGTGCTCTCCGTAAGTGGATATAAAAAAAATAAGTGTTCCAATTGTTCCTAAATAGCTCAATATCGATCGAATAAGACTTGCCTTCACTTTCACATTGATTTGGACAATATACTTAAATTGCAGCAGGTCACATTATGTCTTTTGAATACTTTTAAAAAAATTCCAGTAAACTGCTATTACCATCGTATTTTTATAAAAAAAAAAAATAAGAACTCATAATTAACACTACAAAAAGGTATCAGATTTGTTAAATTGTTTTCGTTAAATACGAGGGTCACTCCATATATTTTGCAATACGCAGAAACTATTAGAGATAAAGCGATGCTTTTTTTCTCGTTACAGGTGAGACATCTAGAAGACTGAAGACACGAGGAACTTCATCGCTCGCTTTCTGATTATTTTTTTTGTATGTGTGTGTGTGTGTGTGTGTGTGACATTTGTGATCGAAAGTGTGGACATTCTGGTTGTTCTAATGGAGCTGTCACGCGAAGCATTTCGAGCCATGATTTACTATGATTTTCGCGTTGGCCTGAGAGAGAAGGACTGTCACGAGAGGTTTACATCAGCGTTTGGGGATACCGCTCCAGCATATACGACAGTATTTAGATTGTACAAGGACTTTCAAAGGGGGTTGGACGTCGTTGGAAGATGAAGCCCGTGAAGGAAGACCGGATTTAGTGGCTGCTGTGCAAGACATGGTCTCCAAGGATCCGAGATGTAACAATGCAATGATAGAGGAAGCTCTAGGCATTGGATCCTCGTCAGTTCACACAAGTTTACACGAACATCTGCAGCTGAAAAAGGTATAGTTTCTCGGTGGTTACCCCATCAGTTGTCTGACTTCCAAAAAGCAGAGAGGACGAGAATTGCTTGTGAAACATTAGATATGTTAAACCGAGATGGACACCAGATCATTTCTACAATTGTTACAGATGATGAAACCTACATACCATTTTAAAGCCGTGTATGGATCCATGAAGACGTCACGACACCAACAAACGAACAATGAAGAAAGTTATGTACGCTGTGTTCTTCCGTAGTACTGGTTTAGTCGCAGCTATTATGTTACAAGACCAAAAGACTGTTAGAACAAATGGTACAGAACAGTGTGTTTAGTGTTTACCCCAAGTTCTTGCATCCCTCAAAATCTTAGGTTTACTCTTCCACCACGATAACGCCACCTCTCACACTGCAAAGCAAACAATGGATCTTCAGGCTAATCATGTCAAAATACTTCAGCATCTCCAGTATTCCCCTGATTTGGCTATGTGTGACTTCTGGCTGTTCTTTAGCCTTAAAAAGCATTTGCGGGGACACAGTTTTCACTCAAAAGCCGAAATTGAAGCATCAATTATGAACTTTTTCAACAGTATTCCAAGACAAGAGTGGCTCCGGGCTTTCAACTTGTGGCAGGAGAGATTACAGGAGTGCATTGGTGCTGCAGGGAATTACTTTGAACATATATAAAAAAAAGTTTTGTTCAAAAGACGTATAGTTCTACCGTATTGCACAGCTTATGGAGTGGCCCTCGTACCGACCTAATTTCTTCACAAGTCTCCTTCCAACGCCACCATGTTAGGGGAAGATAATGTGAACAAAATTCTTTTTAAAAAAACTCTTACATATTCGTCATTGGCGTACCAACAAAGGACAGAGGGGAACAATCTCCTTAATTTAAATTTAGTTGTAGATTTCAATAATTTGATTTTGATGGTTAGACCGAGGTAGTTGTGTGGTCTGAGATATTAGGTCAGGGCCTTCAAGGTTGTTGTCTTGGTTTGCTTTTTCCAGTTTTTGAATTTTTATTTTACTGCTTGTCCAAAAGGTTATTTATCACATTCACCTAACTGTGAAATTACAAAGCAGAATGGAAAATACGATCCTTTCAAACAATTACATTGGGACGGGGATAAGCCATAGTGCTGTTACCGTGAATACAATTATTTTTTAACTAACTATTATATACTTCCAAAAATAACTTACTTTTTTTTCCTTGCGGAAATACACTATTTCCAAGTTCATATAGGTGTATTCAAGGGGGTATATGCCCCATATCCCGTCCCTTACCTACGCCACTGGAAAGGACTAATGAATATGAGCTTCCACTATGTCTAGGATTCATAGATTTTGAAAATGCTTTCAATTCGGTCTCCTTGGCAGCAGTACTTACATCATTTGAACATCAAGGCATCAAAAGTGCATACATCAAGTTACTGCGAAACATTTAAGATTACTCGACTGCCACATCTGTCATTAGACTGCATCAAGAAAGTGAAGAGAAAAAAAAACAAAATTGGAAAAGGGCTAAGGCAAGGAGTTTCTTCAAAACTGTTTTCTGCGGTCCTGGAGAGAGTGCTCCATGAAGTTGGTATAAAAATTAATGGCGAATATCTTCATCACCTACGGTTCGCTGACGATATAGTCCTGTTTGCTTCAAGTGCAGACGAACTACAAACCAGAATGGAAGAACTTAGTAATGAGAGTTCGAAAATAGGCCTTAAAATGAATTTAAATACAAGAAAAACAAAAGTAATGTACGATCAACATGTTGGAAAGAGACAATAGGCATAGTTGTTGAGTATGTTTACCTAGGCCAGCTGAAGACATCGAATGCCAAGTTGACTGATGAAATAAATAAATGTAAAATGGCGGAAGTTCGTTTGAAAGACTACACTTTATTTTCAAAAGCAACCTACCAGTGTGTCTCAAGCGTAAAGTTTATAATAATGTGTCTTACCTATGATGATGTACGGCTGTGAAACTTGGATATTGAATGCGCAAACGACTCAAAGATTAAGAGTCAGACAAAGAGCAATGGAGAGATCCATGTTACGAATAACTAGGAGGAACAAGGAGACAAATGAATGGATTCGCGCACAAATAAAGGTAGAAGATATAATCAAGACTGAGAAGAGGATGAAGTGGAGATGGGCCGGTCACATAGGTAGACGAACAGATGGAAGATGGACGACAAGTGTACTACTACAGTGGATTCCTAGAGGAAAGAAACGACCGAGACGATGTCCAAATGCAAAATGGATAGATGAAATCAAGCGTTCTTCAGGAGCTACATAGCAGCAGACAGAGATATGGGGAAAGAAAAGGGGGGAGACCTTCATCCAGCAGTGAGTGGATAGAAAATGGCTGAATATGATATATATATATATATATATGATGGACCGTTTGAAAATGGCTGAATATATATAATGGGCAAATTAAAATTATTATTATTATTATTTTAGAAAATGGGTTGGATAATTCTTAAGCATATCAAATGAAGTAATCCATAATTTGAAAATATTTGTTATTGTTGAGAAATTTAAAGTCCTGGACTATTTCGGCTTAAGTTAGTTATCTTTAAATTTCTCGGCTAGAAGAATTAGTACCAGCTGCCAGTTGTCGCTTGTCAGTATTCTTTGTGCAGACACGCCCAGGAGTCAAAGCATGTGTCAAAACTAATTACGTTTTCACGGTATAAGGTAAACGCACCAGTAATGGACAGTGTACCAGTATTGGACACTTTAAGAGATAAGTTGTAAAATACGATTTCACTAAGGACGGTAATCATTTCACGTACATGGGAATATTTACTATAGTATGTTTTGATGCTACTGAATATTATTCGCTCGTCATTGGTTTCATCTGATATCTGACATGATGTTGAAGTTAGGTCCATATTTGCACCTACTCTTCCATGTATTCTATTAAGCAAGTGATTAAGGTGAGAGCTTTCGTTTTTTATTCATGACATTACAATAACGATTACTTTTGTTGCTTTGTACTATTATCCATTACGAAATGTCTTGGTTTCGAGTATTTAAATGACCAAACCAATTACAACTTTGATCTGTTATGCAAAGTAGGGGGTGTCAATGACCGGTACGACAAAGTCAGTTTTCATCCAGTTATGGACACACAGTATTCATTATACTGAGTTGAAATCAAAATCTTTGATTGTTTGAGTTGTTATTAACGTTCTAAGTGGGCTGAAGAGCTTCTAAGGACGAGACTTACAGCTTTGGTAAAGTGGGCTTCGAACCACTCCGTTGAAAGCTCTCAGGGGAAATTGAACTCATGAACAAGCGCGCTAAACTCTCCGCAACTCTGAGGTGAAATCATAATTCTGTTAATTGTTTCACTTTAACTTGGGGAAGGTTATTTACTCTTCATGATAATAAGTTTGTTAGGAAATTTTTTGATCCAATTTCTTGAATGATGGGCGTGGGTATTTCTCGTTCTAACAAAGACAAAATCGTGTCCATCTTTTTCGGTACTGAGTTTTAAAAGAATGTTGTTTTTTTACAATAAAATTTAGGTACTATTTTTTGTCATACGATGCTATTCAAACCTAAGCCATCTTAGCTTCCTTCCTAGTATACCTAACAAAATGGAACCTTATAATCCAGCTTATTCTGTCCGTCCAAAAGTTAGACTTAGAAACAACAACGTGCAGACAGATCGTTTAGGTGTCATTGGAAAGGTTTGGGCTAGACTCAGAGCTGCCAGAACCGTCTCTAATGCTGTAGTGGGTCAGTGTTGCGAACCCATTTCTAAAATTTCCATTACGTTAGACGTAGCAGCACCAAACTTGGCACAAACATAATTTTACAAAATAAAAAAAAATGTTGGCGTTCCCGTTACAATGCATTTTAGCTGTCAGAGTTGCCAACCTATTTTAAACAATAATTTATCAAATTGCTACGGAATCAACATTAGTGCCGATGGTAATAAGAGTCTAATTAACACATAGGTGCACGTTCCCTAATTCCAACATGCAATTTAGCCCAGTTATATTCACATAACAAACGCATGTTACAGAGTTATCTATGAATGACTACTAAACAACCAAAACAAATTGAACTTCAAAGATGACGTTTCTCAAGTATTTCAATCACAACTGTATATGATATCAAAGATGCAAGTGCAATATTAAATCCGAAAAAAATCGATTAGATATTTCTCCGCCACCTCACAATGAAAGTAGACCGGATTTCAAACTGTCTATATTATTTCTATATCTTCTACATATTCCTTGCTATGTGAGTGGATATAATAGACTCCAAAACGTATGTGAATTCGAATTTCTAAAATCTAATGGCTTGACACGTACGTAATTTATTGCATGGCCAGGTAGGATATAAAGCAATTCTGATTGAATGTCCATATTTTTTCGTTTCACCAAAGTAGTATATGCCAGACATCCTTACAATTTCAAACCGGCTTGTAGCTTAACCATTAGAACTAGGAGTCTGTATTCGGTGTGAGATAATGCTATGGTGTTTCGCAGACACCCTAAAACTTAGAAGGTTGTATATTTAATAGAAGACGAGTATTATTTCATTGGATTTATTATTATTTTTAATGTTTATAGTCAACCTCAGCCGCCATGTTGTTGTATTGTTGCCGCCAACGCCCCGGCGTTGATAACCGCCGTCGTCGCTTGAGTCGCCAGCGCGCGTTTGCGAAGCTGCGGTATGAAGCGTGTGTGAAACCGTATAAGGCGATGCGGTAGATTAAATTTATCATTGAGTTTTATTAAGGGAATTGGATTTATTTTTTGGGTGGGAATCGTGATTTTATTTTGACGGTGGCACATTCGCCGTCAACGCGCAGCATATATGCTTCCGTGTCTTATACATAGAAGGTCCGTTGCACAACAAATTTTGTTTCCTTACATCTTTCGATGTTTTGGGCTCATGATTTGAGCATACACAGAGTTGTTTGTTTTTGTAGCTTTTGTGATTGGAAGAGTATTTCTTTACTTTACAACTTTGGTCCTCGGGGAACGTGTTAGAACATACCCCGGTTTTTCTCGGAATTCCAGTGTGCATATGTTCTTTTAGAAGTAAGTTTTCGTTTATTTTTGTTTGCTGCATTGTTAAGCTCAAGAACGTGTTTTTTTGTTGTTTCGCATCCCCCTGATGCTCGCTGGAATTTGACTGTACAGGTGTTCAGAAGATTTTTTTGTCTGCCGCTTGATTGACAGCAAAACCAGTTGAATGACATTTAACAATCTATTGTTTTTCTTCTTTTGATGCTCGGACCGTGCTACCACATGCTCAGGTTTTTTTTAGGAATTCGACTGTGTAGGTGTTTGTTTATTTTTGTTTGTACCATTGTTGTGCTTGCGAACTTGTTATATCTTGTTTCTAGACATTCTTTGATGATAGCAGGTTGTTACAGAACCACTTGAATGTTCTTATAAAATAGGTCATCATATGTAAAGTTGTTTTACTTTAAAATTTTTGTGTAGTTGTGATTTAGCTATGATATTGGACACTAGTAAAAAGTATCATGTGATTTTACGAAGACAACGGCTTGTTGGGAACTGAAAACTTGTTGCCGGAGAATAACGCCTCATTTCGCACTATTTTGAACGGTGGGTCATGGTCAAGTTTGGAACTGGTATTTGTCTGAGAGAGTGATAGTACGAAGGAGACTGAAGCTGTCATGACGGTGAATAAAGCTGCATTTCCTGAGATGAATCGCAGTGAATCGGCGTTAAGTGTAAAAATGGAATTTATTCAGAATAATGTACATTATTGTGGGTGCGTAAAAAATATAATTCATGACATGTATTTTGGGGCTATCGAAAAATGGGAGTATAAAGACAATCGTCCCTTACTGTTTACAGGGTGTTTTAAAAATGTTTCTTACCATTTACATCATCATTGCGTTTCCTCTTCAGTAAGTGAAGAAATGGAATTAAGAAGACGTACATGAAAAGTAATAGTCATCCTATTAACTTTTTAGGAATTTACAATACCTATATTTCCAAACATTATTATTTTCAATAATATTATTGTTTTTAACATTTTCTCCACAGATTACGGTTACATGAAGAGTAAGTTGTAAGGAATAAACTAATTGAGAAATATATAAATGCTGAGCCTCATACTTTAAGTACAGGAGTTAAATTTGTTGCTGTTAATAGTGCAAGTGAAAATTCTTGTGGTTGTGTAAATAACTCGATTGAAGAACAGTGTGTTTTTGAAGCCATTGAAAAATGGAAATATAAAATTTTTGCATTGATGTGAACAGACTGTTATGTAACCTTCCTAAACGATTAAAACATGGTGGTTGTATTCAATCAAAACGTCCAGTAAAGCTTTTGAACAATTGTACATGGATCCTATTAACTTTTTAGGAATTTACAATGCATATCTATTAAAACATGAAAAGTTTGATAATATTGAATTTTTTTAATATAATTAACGAAAGCTACTTGACCGTATAGTACAACAGGTAAGAGATAAAGTAATTCAGAAAGATATTGATGCAGAACCTAATAGTAATTAAAACCGTAATTTTATCATAACAAATATAATCTTTTGAACATAGGAAACTATTAATATATACATCATGTATGTATTTTAGAAGTATTTTAAATTTGTCTATAGTTTGAAAAAAATTCCATGAAAAATTACAACTTATAAGTATACTTACCATTCAAGATAAACTATCTTATACTACCTCTTTCTCCCTTTATTTATATTTTTGTAAACTAATAGTCATTCTAATACATATATAATCAGATTTTTCTGTGAAAAAAGAACATGATAAAAATACTATTTCTGTTTCCTTTTCCTCCTCGTAAAAGTGAACGTATCTTTTCATTGGACGTTGAAAGTAAGACGACAATGTTTGTCATCAACACCTGAAGGAATAGACTTGTAACACTAACAGGGAAACTGGTATTAGTTCATGATGAGTACTCAAAGCTTATTGTGGTGTGAACAGAGTTGTTCTTCAGACAGTTTTATTTTTGCTGTGGAGGAAGTAGAATGTGCTGCCTTGGCATTGGCACACATTGAAAATAGGTCTCCTACTCCTTCGCTAGTGACTAGTTTTGATTGTCCTATTAAATCACTGGTGACAGTGAACAGTGCTTTTGAAAGTGATTCCCAGAATGAATCAAACTTTGAAATTGACTCCACGAATGGAGACTATTTTTGTGAAGCAAACGTTTATTTTTTGAAGGTGGTGATTCCCAGAGTGAATCAAACTTTTTTTTTTTTTCAAAAGCTGCTGAAAATGATTCCCATAGTTGGAAAAAATTTTGTGAATGAAACTTTGTTTCCTCTTATGGTGATTTCCATTCTTCTAAAAGTGATGGAAAACCTAATATTCCGTCCTGTCAGTGTGGGATTAATGTTATTGAAAAACTTTGTATTTGGGTAGCCATACACAATTGCCTTATTTTACCTTTAATCTGTGCAGCTGTTTCCCCAATATTCCTAACCAGTTAGCGCATGCTTCTTTCAGTTGAGACTTGAATGAAGTTGAACGTACTGAATTTTTGAATGATTGTACTTGGAACGCAGTGTTTGAACCTAGTAACTTTATGCAGATATGTAATGCATATATAGCAAAACATTAAAATTGTTGTGAATTTAGAGTTGTAACTTTTGAATGTGGATTACGAAACTTACTTGAACGTAAAATAGAAGAGGTAAAAGTTAAATTAATTTCAAAAGATATATTATACGGTCGTGAAGAGAACAAACTTTCTTATTTTGAGCTGCTAGTGTGAAAGAAAGAAAGATGATGAAGTGTCCTTTTTGCAATGCTTTGTTTATTTTGGACTCGTGCATATTAGAGATTTATTTACAATAAAATCCAATTCCTTGTAGTGGATGTACATTACACATTACTCACCAGTATATATATGAGTGGAATAGTCAATCTGTTATTTCAAAACATTTAATGAATCATGTAAACGATTATAAAACATTTGCTGATTATTATATTTATAAGAAAAAAGGACATTTAACTATTTAAGTGAATATGTTTTTTTAAGAAATGTAGAATTATTTTTCAAGATACAAAATATATTGCACAACTAATTTCAACTATTATTGAATAGCAATTTTCTCTATTTGTAGTTCTAGATAAGAGATGCATTTATTGCTAATAATATTCAATACTGCAGTATTAACAGTAGATTTCCTAGAAACAAGAAACCTATTCGGTAATAATATCTAACTTTTTTTATTCTGAGTTGGCAACGCAAAATGCTTAATAGCTTTCTCCGCACGATCAGTTTCTAGTCTGGCAATACTTGTATCTCATTACAGTGGCATGCAGGATGAGGCGGATGCAATCTAGATCTGTTACTGTTATAAGTTATTCAAAAATAACCGTTAAGCCCATCTCTACTGCATATTTGAGCTGTTTACGAGTATCTGAAAAGGAAAAGTTGTAAATGGTATCTTCAGCTATCACTGGACCTGCTCAGGGTTGATTTAAGCTGAAAATAGAGAGACTGGTATCATATCAACCGTTTTGTGTTAATTTTCTAAGATACTATAGCTGTAAGAAGAGAATAAGAGAGTAGATGAAAGAAATAAAGGCTGAGAGAATGAAGTGGAAGGCGAACGAGTGCTATGAACAACTGGCACTTGAACTTGTTGAAAAGTTTAGGAATGCAAATCAAAGCATGGCTGAAGAAGTTGTAAGGAATATAACAGAAATGTTGTCTTTGGGAATGCAAAGAAATTTGGCTACTATTAATTAAAAATACATGGAGGTCTTACTGATTTTTCTTCGTCGAATGGATATCGTTAAAGCAAAACAAGAATGATTACATTTATCAGAGGTAAAATACATTTTAAGATAAGGATGATGGAAGATTTGCGAAAGAAGACGAAACAAGAAACTTTTCAACAGGAATTGAAATTACGATTACAGCAATAATTTCTCGACAAGGAGGGATGGCCAACGTAATCGCCTGTTTAGAATAACGACTCAAACATCAAAGGATGAGGGAGAACAATGGTAAAAGAAGGTATCGTCAGGGAAAGGAACTAGAAGGTAAACCAGGAACTATTAATGACAAGTTTCAGATAATTACAGTGACCAAGAAATGTGTCCGATATTTCAATGTGTATGCTTTGAAAATAGAAACTTACGACTTAATAGAATCAAAGTTGAGATTGGTGAATAAGTGTAACATCATTATTGGATACAGGTGCAAACTGTTCTCTTATGAGTTATACTACATGTTATAAAAAAATTAAAAGACCACTTGGAGAAGACTAGTGTGGAGGAAATGAAATCAAATCAGTAGATGAGAGAGAAGTAAATGTATGTAGAAGAATTAATGCTAATGATACTATCAGTAAGAACCATATGGTTAATATTGATTTCTTCGTAGTTAACAGGATTCCATATGAAACCATTTTAGGACAGAATATCTTAGAAAAGCTTGAAGAACTAAGAGTATATTATAAAAACCGAACTATTTGTCTGACTTTGGGTCATGTCATTACTGAATGCGAAATAGTGGAAGTGAAGAATGTTACAGATGTCTATAAAACTATAATTAGTGAAAACCAACTCGAAACTAATGACGAATTAAAGGGTCATAATCATAAAGTTAAACCGGCATGATAAAACACTGAAAGGACTGTATGTAATACAATTCAAGAATGAAGGATAAACTATTGATGATACGGCAGAGATAAAGACAATGGAACAGTCTATTCATGAGACTAAGGAGACAAATAAATCTGATATAGAGGTTTTAAATGTAATTAATAGCATTAATAAGAAAAACAATGAAAGCGTGGATTGAAAGGGAGTAAACTCGAGGAAGGGTAGAAAGAAACTTTGACAAGATGAAGAAATTCATGAGATTAAAGACAATTACAGCTGCCAAAGTTTCAATGAAAGAAAGGAAATATGAAAAAGCAAAGGCGAAGTGAAGTGTATTCAAGCCAAAGACTTGATCGGTTCGGATTCTCTTGATTCGGAAGTATATGCATAGATGGATAAAATGCATAGTGAGGTAATATGGTTATTAAATAGATATGATCTAGGAACAGCTAGTTATTACCATTGAAGAATAAGTAACAGCAATTGCCTTTCCTAAGAAGGAAGGGAAAAAGAAATATTTGTGTTTTTCTTGTTTCAATCTTCATATAAAAAAAATTATTTTCTCAGAGTCGGAGCATGTGTAACGGTGCAATAATTTACTTTTTTGTTGTATTTAATTTGCTTTTGTCTAGAAGGAAAAAGTAATGTCACTTTTATATAGCTTGACCGCAACAACTGTGAAATGTGGGAAAACAAATAAAGATGATAAGGCGTGTTTTGGGAAATAAATAAAATGATACATGCAACTACAAGCAAAAAGCTAAGATAGTTTGAAATATACCAAACAAACTAATATTGTGCTATGTGAAGCCTAATGTGAAGTTTTGAGTATAATTTCATACTATAAGTTCAGCATATCTAATTAAATGCTGAATATATAAACAATGTTTCATTGTATTTTACATGTCAATAGGAATTAATATCAATTGGTGACATTTGCTTAGCGTAGGCTAAGAAGTACTCTACTACTGAAAATGTAAGTTCATAGAAAATGCGAATAAGCCACAAGATTGGTTAAATGAATTTTGAGAGCAGAATATATTCAAAAGAAATTATTGATTTTGAAAATTAAATCATAATAGATTTAACTCATACTTCGGTTGGGTTAAGAAACACGGAACCTAATCATTGTGAAAAGCATTCCTGGTAGTTTTTGACCTCACAGAGGGAGCAATAGAAGTTATCATGATTAAGCAAACTTGTCATGCACTTAACTCTGAGCATTCTCAGAATGTCTCAAGTAATGGTTCCGAAATTAGGGCTAATCGGGAACGAAAGATGGAGGGAATGTTACATTGTAAACAACTGGACTGTGTCAGAAATCACCCTAACGCCAACCGGCCTTTCCGCGAAGCTCCCAATCTTCTCACTCAGTACCACCCCAGCCTTCAGGTCCTCCAAAAACTCCTCAAACTGGCGCATCCATCACTGTGTCACCTGAAACTGAAAGTTTTCCCATCGTGCCCCAAAATAGTCTACCACAGACTCTCCAATCGCAATACGATTCTCACCAGAACTTGATCCATTCCGCCTCCCCTCCCCAAACCTGGCTAGTGTAATAGACCCCGATGCAGAACTTGTCCTATTTTAGATCCCAGTCTGAGCTTCGAACATCCTATCACTCACAAGACGTACTCTTTCCGACACTCCGGCAGTTGGAAATCTTCTAACTTCATTTACTTACCTTCTCTTCTGTATTCCATGTTCCGCCTTCTACGTTGGAGAAATCCAAACGCCCTTAACAATCCGCATCAACAACCACCGCTACTCCTCCACATCGCAACTTCCGCATTTCATCATACCTGAACACACTTCGTATAGTGGTACACTTTTGACGAAATCTTTCGAGTGAAGATCCTGAGCCCTGACTCACCCGCCACAGTAAGGAACAGATGGGAGCAGAAGTACAACTCTATCCAATGAACCTGGCTTAAACTTTATGTGGCCCCCTACAGCGCAGTCTCTTCTTCGGTGCTTCCTATTTTCATTTTCACTTCCAATTTATTTTTATCTTTCTTCCTTCATGTTTATTATTATTTTTCCCTCATCTCACCTACTCTCTACAGTAACCTCTACACATCCTTCTCCATTTGGTGTTTTCTCAGACCCATCTAGTAATTTTCCGAACTCCATAACCTGGCCACACTATCACCCAGCATTAATTGGCAATATGGTCAGTCCCTAGCACCAGTCCTCTATATTTTCTCTAATAACATGTAAACACGCTTTTGCGAAACGTTGCGCCTTTCTATTGACTTTGTGATGTTTCTGCATACTTGCTTTATATTATGTAACATAAGTACCTTTTTTCACCTTCTTTACCATCTTATATATAGGTACCATTTTTTCCACCTTTTTAGGCAACAGGCAATATATTATGCAACTTGGGAACTCCTTAGCACCAGGCCTCATGTGTTTTATGGTGAACGTGTACACCTGTCTTGGTATTTTATAATGTAAGTACTTTTTTCAACAGATGGAAAAAAAGGTACGGTACTTAAGGTTAATGTAAAGCAAAGATCTCCAACAAAAGATGGCAGCACTATCTCCGTACATGTCTAATGTATTTTTATCGTTGCACGAAATTTTAATGCTGCTCCTACAAATTCAAGCCTAGAGAGTTCAAACTTTCAGGGGAAAAAGTCCATAACCAATTGTTGAAAGAGCTTCATTGTTGTTATGGATATCCAAACCTATAACAATGAAGCTCTTTCACCACTGAACAAGAAATAAAAAAATCGCACGGATAGAACTCTTGAATTGGTTATGAACTTTCTTTCCCTGAAAGTTTGAACTCTCTAGGCTTGAATTTGTACGAGCAGCATTAAAATTTCGTGCAACGATAAAAATACATTAGATATATATGGAGATAGTGCTGCCATCTTTTGTTGGAGACCTTTGCTTTACATTAATCTTAACATTACAGGATACAAAGACAACCGGACACGAACATCATAAACACAATAGAAAAGCGGCAACGTTTCGCAAAGGCGTATTCCCATAATAAGAGGGAAAATGGACAGTGAGAACTGGTGCTAAGGAGTCGCCATGTTGCCTACTATATATATAAAATACATACAGAAAGAAATAGGCAATATAATAGGTCAAATTTGAGTAGAGGAATTTACGTGCACAAATTCACACTTAACACAAAGATAATTCACTATATATTTTGGCTTTTACACCATCATTAGTATACGGAAGAAAAATAATTCACTGAACACGGGAGTTGATGATAGGAAGAGATATAAAAACAAAATGGCGGGCGTCCACATCAAAAACAGTTGACATTCTGGAAAAAACACCTTATATCAGTACTTGCGCACGCACAGAATTATTTTTCTGCCATCTACTGATGATGGATTAAACACCGAAATATATAGTGAATTATCCTTTTGTCAAGTGTGAATTTGTGCACGTGTATTTTCTTAGCATAAAACGTAAGTACAATTCCTTTTTAGTTTATTGAGATTTGATTTATACGACAAAGCTGACTGCACAAACTTATTTCCAGTCAAATTCAAACCCAGACAGAGAGATGACACGACCCCTTCCCATTTAAAAGAATCGAGCGAGATACAGTATGGCCGTCTTAAAAATAGCGGCCATGATGAGCAAACCCTCTTAACAGGAAGCCTTTTCAACCCAGCACACACTAATCTGCATTTGTTTCCCATTGCTTTAAGAGTTTTTTAAAAATTAAAGTGTGTTTCCAGACATTTTGTTTATTTTGTACACACAGAAATTTAATATTGTGTTAGATATTTCTCAAAACAATTGGTGTCGTGTGGCCAAAATTTGCATGAGCCCAGTTTCTGCTATTCTAAACGTGATGGAAGAAAGTGTATCCCTTCCCCCGTCAGAACGTTAGCTTGTCAGCGATCAGAACAACACGAAAAATTAGGGGAAGTACCGTGTATTTCGCTCCCTGTCACAAGACCCATTTCACAATACTGAAATTATACCAGTTAGGCTATAAGAGTTCAATCATGTATCTTATTCTCCTACTCTAGCTCTGTCAAACTATTTATTACATGTCCCCTAAATTGACTTTAAAGCAGGGATTCAATTCAGGGTGGGCTCAGTGGGAACTGCCCCGGTCGGGAACCAGGAAATTCCCAGGTGCGCCTCCGCAGTGCCTTTTGTCTTGGAAGCGTAAAGAAGACCACTTAATCCATTTTTGCTACTACTGGTAGCGTTAGGGACGTATCAGGACTTTTGGCATACAAGACTTATTATGACCAACATAAATGCAGTACTAAAGTTATAATCTCAGCAGGCCTACTTTATATTTTCCGACCATATCAATACCTTAAAGGACTTTGCAAATTTTTTGGGGGGCCACTACCATGTAGAGTATTGAAGGTCCTTGAAAGGTGTATTTTAGGGCCCACGCGCCACAAAACCCACTACCATGAGGGGCCTTTGGTTACCAGTCCGTCCCTGTGCACCGTGTTAGGTTGGAAACCTTGAAACTTCCCTCTTAGATGCCATACAAAAGGAAAGACAACAACGACAAAAAGTACTAAACTTTTATCACTAAACTGAGGTAAATTGAAATAAAAGAAGGAAACTGTTCTATTGCGTGCAGCTTTCATAAAGCTGCAAAGCTAAAATTTATTACAGTTTTAAAAAAATAACAAGAGAACAATTTAAAACAAATATTAAATACATAACTATGTTAGTAGATTTTATATCCCCAAAAGTAAGTAAATATATAAACCAGTAAACATTTAAATGAAAATAAACAATTAAACAAAATAGAAATCTATTTCTTCAGCAAACTTCAAACCTTCACGTTTGAAAGCACCCGTAAATAACATCACTAATAAACGTTGAACAAAAAAAAGTTAATATCAGATTCTTCTGCAATCTGTGAAAATGTATAAAAGAAGACAAGTGTTCTGCTCATAATAACCGAGAAAGAGGCACAAACATTCACGTTTTTATTCATTTCAATGCCTACAGTTTTCAACAAATATTTTTGTCATACGTTTTGAGAACCAATATTATATAGGACAAACTCTTAAAACAGAACCAGTAAACAAAATAATTGCCACATACTTCTCTAAGGCAATTTTAACATTTATAGTTAAAAAAACTTAAAATAGTGCATTTGGTTTCTTTTTAATAATACAAACACCATATTTCAATGAAATTCATACATTTCATTTACTTTTCTCCTTTGTGTTAAATAAATAAACTCAGCAAAAGCCATAAAATATACTTTATGTTATAAATACTTCTTTTTTTACAATGAATAAGTTAACAAATTCCATTCATGGAACAGTGATGTCACAAGAATTCAACTGAGTGCGCATTAAAAAAAACTCCTTCAGCCAAATTTTCTCTGTTTTAATTGACTAGTTGACACAGGTAAGTTTCACAGCCGTAATGTGTACTTATTACAAGATATTTGCATTTTCTAATCTCACTTTCTTATGGTATATATTTAGACGATATAATATTACGACAGTAACGTTTGTAATACATAAAAAAAAGTTCTTTAAATGGTACAATAAATATCATTGCTAACATTTGACACTGCGAATATACTCTATCTATGGTACAAAATGTTTAACTAGGACAATAAAAAGGGTAGCCGTAATGTGTTTACTAGATATTTCATATACCGATGGTGCAAAACATAACAAAATTTCCTTTCCTTTTGTGTTTGAGATAGCCTACATTGATTCTAATTGTGTAATGGGGTTTCAAAAAGTTGAGAGGGGGCAATCTCAAAAAATATATCAGGCACTACAAACTTTAAAACGTTGATCTGCAACGATTAGCTTGAAGATCTTCTATCGGTGACCACATTTAACAATATTTAAAATGGCATGACATGAAAATGTAACACAATAACGTTCAAATTGGTGTCCAAATAGCACAAAATCTAGCATTAATATATATATATAAAGAACTTTCGAGCATAGATATTAATTTCAGGGAAATTGTTGAGCTTTTTTTCAAATAAGGAACTTTACGTTAATAGGTAATCTAAAAATTGCAGGATATGCAATTACTGTCTGATTCAATAGAACACTTCGTAAATCGCGGATACAAGTTAAAGGCAAAAGCTTTCGTCATAAGATCATTTTTAAGTGCAGAATGTAGGGAAAGAAATAGATGAGGAAATGCACTGTGCCTAGCTGTAGTTACAGTAGTGAGTAACATCACAGAAAGAAAAAATGCATGAATATTGATCTCAGGCAAAATGGGACGGAAAGTACTTATATAAGCCAAACTCAATTTTTTGTAAACTTTACAAGAGGGACCAAAAACAATTTAGTTTGCTGGGCAAACGCCTTTTGACCAATGAACACAGTAAGAACTTTGTAGAACGTATGTAATCGTATTCTAACTTCAGAAAGTTATGTGTTGCGTAGTCTTAAAAAAAATGAACATGTCTCCACAATAGATTATTCCATGGCAAGAAGTTTCAGGACAATAGCCAAAGAGTAGATTGACGAACAACGAAATTTAGAAGTACAAAAAAAGGTTAGTTTCCATGGTATACCTTTATCTTTGTAACCCATAACTCAGCGTACTCCCATTACTCCATAACCTTACTTCGCTTCTCTCGCTGTAAATTTATAAGCCTGAGGTAGCTATGGAGACACCTCTGTCAGAATGCCCAGCGAGAACAGGATTTGAATCCGAGTCTTCTCTCTACTGTCAATCGGCACGCAGCGACATTTGCCTTCTATTACCATTTTCTCCGGTTTTTCTTGTATTTTCTTCCCACATTACTGCACGTCAACCAATACCCATCCATACGATTCACTGCAATCCTCACCAAGCATGTGTTAAACTGTCATCACATCAAGAGCTACCCTTTTCCATGTGTTTTTGGTTTTATTTATATTTTCCTTTAGCTCCACTTTTGTTTACAGCGTACACTAATGCTGATACACTGATACCACTAATGCTGATACAGCGTATCTTAAGACCCAACACATCACGCTGATATATCAATCCACTAGACATTTTCACCAAGTTCTTATCCTATCATTAACAAAGCACCATGTTTTTGTTAACTCTACAAACTTTTGCATACTACTACCATTAAGCTGAATAAATAATTATAAGGAAGTTAATTGCTATATCATAACACTACACATCTTAAACATAAAAATATAGTATCTCCATTATAAACATTAAACTGAGTAGTATTACCAGTATTTTTATAAAGCTACTTACTGTCTTTTATAGAATAATGCTACCAATGTGTCATATAATTAACATAGTGACAAGTAACAATTGAAAGTAGAAATTTTCTGATTACTAAAGCATGGAAGTACACAATATTGTTTCAGTTGTGCCTGCGTGTATTCATGCGGAATACGAAATTATTCGCCTATACATCTTAAGGCCTAGAAACTAGTTAAATAATAATATTAAGTTTTCGTTCAAAAATATCTTCTTAATAGCTTTACTTCCTAACACATCCTGTATATTTTAATTTTATGAACGAAAACTCTATTCAAGTCAATTTGCGTTAAAATAAACTTTGATTCATTTCGTCCAGTGGTGTGCTTATTGTCGTTTATTTCTTTGGTATTTATATTATTGAGCCAGTGTAATGGCAAGACGTTTATACATGTACATGTGTACCGTATTCCCCCATATAGTCTCATGTATATTGTAGTTTGATGTTTACTCTGTTATATGTTTATTGTCTTAAACAAAAGTTTCAGGTTACCTTAAGGGAAAAAAACATTATCTTGAAGCCTTGTTAACGCTTTCCTATAGCATCTCAATTGCAAAACAGCTCTTTTTAACATCATTTTAAAAATATTTATAGATTCTAGTTACAAAACACTTTAAAATGCAAAAGAAGCCAATGTGGTAACAATAAGTGTACTATCTATCTTCTCTTCTCACTGGTAATGCAGACTTACAGGAAAGTTACGTGGAGTTCGTGGTAAGACTATTTCTAGCAAAGATTTTATCTTTCTAATCAAAGATATTTTAACTCTGTTCACAAGGTCTAACAATGCTGCTTAAACTCATACGTGAGACTATTTCGTACCAGTTGTATCCATATGGCTTGTTAGTTACCTCATCGCCACTAACAAATTTTCATTAGACGTAAGACAATTTCGCCCAGTCAAATATTGATATCTTTCAAGTGACCCATACTAAATTAATCAGAGAAATTTTCTACCGTAATTTCATACTCTAAAGCACTTCAATCTAATTACATTTTGCTAACATATAAGAGTAGTCTACTATGTGAAAATATTACGTGTCAAACAGCGACGTTATTCACATTTAACTACCGGTAATTTAACTATAAAACAAGAAAGTTTACGCTTTGAATTCATTTTAACTGCTTTTCTCAGTTAAATAGTTCTGAAATACTGGTTTGTTTTCTTTCACAGTATTTATAACACCCAAAACTAAATTCATTCTTTAGTCGCGCCAGTTACTATCATTAAGATAGTTCATTCTCTATAAACGGACGCTTTTTTTTACGCACTGGTAATAATAATAAAAAATACAACGGCTATGTTTAATATACAAATCAATGGTGTATATATTACAATAAAGTGTGCTGCTTTCTGAAATATACAATAATATAACACTACAAATTATGTTGCTTAAAATTTTTAAATTATAGTTACTTTTGCTTAAACTCTTTGAAAACTATTAAAATATGGAATTCACTTGTATTACACTTTGTCCTACATATGTACGTATCTTATTGTAGTAAGTGCCTGTACATTTTTCCAATGGTTCATACAATATTAGGGCGTTATATATTTGTATGGAATTCCATGAAATACAGAGTGAATGATTTTACAATATTACTGTTAGCTGAAAAAGAAAACATCTTCTTAAAGACATCGGGATGGATAAAGCCGTCAATTTTTCAGCTAAGAGAAATATTTAAAGTTGCTATACTTCACAGAATTCACCAGTCTTAAGTCCGTAAATTGGCACTGTTTTTCGAAGACATTCGGAGCAGGATTAGGACTAACTTCTATTGTTACATCACGGAGTTTCCAGGCTTTGTTGTACTTGTTTTTCTTGGAAGATATCACTGAATTCAACATATGATTCCAATTACGTAAGGCAACTTTTGAGCTGTATTACAATTTTTTTGAACTGGGTTCTGTTATGGGTTTTCAAATGCTCTTGCAAAGCTGTCATATCTGGAAGTTTTTGATAACAAACAGCACATTTAAAATAACTACTCTTTGTAACTAAGTCTTTGTTACCGTTTGTCTGCTTCTTTTCCAAAAGTTTATTTACACTGGTAGTAGTACAAGTCGATAACGGTGTTCGTTTATCAATATGTTTGAAATGCGCTATGACTTGTACATCCGTAGAGTCATTTTCTTTAGAGTCAACACTTTGTGCTTCCTTTCGTACAGGAGGAACTACATTAGTAGATGTCTGGACTGGACTAATATTTCTAGTGTCAGAGTTAATCTGAATTTTATCTGTTTCATTTGGCGAATAACATCGTGCAGTTGAAGTGGATTGTTTAGCCAAATCTGCTCCAGAAATAGTAGTCAATGCGTTACTAGAATTATCCTGAGATCTACTTTCACACATATGTGATGTGCTAGTATTTGTGACGTGGTTATTCAAGTTATTGTTCCCTTTGCATATTGTCAACCTACTATCATTTCCTTTATTACTACCAAAAATAAAATACTTCTCACACGTTTGCTCTTCTTGAATTTGAATGTGATTATTTCCATGGATTGTCTCCTTGTGTGCCGTGTACTTTTTTTCGGAGAAGAAAATCTGCTTACAAACTTCACATCTGAATATGTACATTTCGTCTACGTGGAATATTGTATGCTCATATTCTTCTTTTTCGTTGCACATATCTAGATTACATAGTGCACATCGAGTAACCTCGCACTGTGTGTATCTTCTGTTACATGTGTCACTATGTTTATCGTGCATTTGTTTTAAGTGTTCCATAACTTCGATCTCAAAATAATACTGACTGTCACATAAGGTACATCGATACATATTTTTCCTTATATGCCTTACAACATGAAAATACGCTTCGCATTTAGAGAAATAACAAGCGTAACAAAACGTGCATTTAAATAATTTAAGAGTTTCAGAATCTTTTGTTGTGCATGGCTGAGATGGTGGCTTACTTTCCTCTTCAATATGCCTTCCTAATTCACATACCGAAAGCTTTTCTTGAGAGCATTCTGCATTCATTTTCTTTTCAGGAGTGCACGGCTTAACCTGATTACCTGATCTCTTTCTATGCTGGCATAGCAATGAATCTGTTTTAACTTTTAATTTCTCGATATTCGGATCTTTAGTAGAGCCATGATGCTTATGATTTTTATTCTTACTAGAATTCTTATCATGCCTTTTCAGCATGTGAGACTGCAAAGACGATTCAGAAACATATCGTTTTCCACAAACAGTACACGAGTATTCAGTAGGCTGTTCACTAACAGAGGGTGACTTTGATAATAGTTGACTACAATTCCCCATCTGACATTTGCGACATGTATACAACTCTTTGTTCGTATCCACTATCGAATTTTTAATTAGGAATTTTGTTGTATTTATACTCTGACATACATGACACGTAATCAAATAGTCTGGGGAATGTTTAACAATATGTTTCTCAAATTCGCCGTACTTATCAAATATAAGACCACAATAACAACAACTAAATGGTTCATACAAGCCATGGGAATTTATATGTTGATTTTTGTGATTGTAGATCATTTTATCGCAAAAAGGACATTGGGAGAAATACCGACCACTAGTCGTATCTATGCATTGCTGTAATTTAAGCTTACTTGGAGTGTCCTCAAAATGAATTCTGTTGTTTATAACAGTTTGACAATCAAAATTACTATGAGCAAAGAAAGAAATTTCCCTTGCAAATCTCTTTCGACATATGCGACATTCAAAACTTCCGGGACGCCCACATATTTCCAATTCTCTTCTATCCGCCTTAAAGCTTTCTTCTTGGTGGTAAGCCTCAACTGTCGTATCCTTTGTTGTTACCCTTTCTTCAATGACTAGATGACTATGTTGATATGAAAATCTGAAAAGTAATAAATTGAAATAATGATTTTCATTGAGAACATAATTTTGCTTAATAAGTATAGCATATAGTTAGAAGATACATCAATATATTAAACCTTGAATGCATAGCATGGGTCAAATTGACCAGTGAGAGGTTTTACATACGTTTTTTGAGAGGATTTTTTCTTGCTAGCTCTCACTGAGAGCTCATATAATTTTGTACTTCCTATGTTAGAAGTGCTTTTATTGTTTTCCTTATTCAAGTTTATTTCTTGACGCTATATAAATGTATAGCATGGATCAATATGACCCACCGGTTTTATGTAATATATTGGGGACTATTTTTAAATTATATTTACTATCTGTCGCAGGAGTTTCGTAAACTTGATGTTTAGGATGGTTACATGTCCCTATTCCTTTATCAGGGCTGGCTACCACTAGTTTTCAAATTCCGAATTCTCTGATTTCCCTGATATGATACATCAGATTTCTTTGATTGCGTTTTTGTGTATCCACGTTACTGACAGATTAGCAAATATGAGTACTTCCATACACTAAAGATGAAATACACAGTGACTGAAGATAATTTAATTACTTTTAAAAAAAAATCCTCTACTAGGTGGCCGGATGAAAAGTTAAAACCCACACCAGACTTCAAAAAACTAAGTATAGCTTCATAAATCAAAATAGCTAAACTGTCATGTTGTTTGCAAAGCTACTAAAATGTATAGAAACAAGTTTACTACCGTATAAGAACTGATACTGATTAGTCATAAAATATGAAGGTGGATTTTCAATCTTGGATGGGGTATAGCTTTACAAGACAAAAATATTTATTAAATCACATTAAGTGGGTATTTCACTTCCTACAGTTCACCTGATTAAACTATCTTTCAGTTCAACTGACTTCAAAAACGAATAGCTTTCTTACCTATGAAACAGGTTAGATATAATAAGATAGACTAAATAATAAGAAAGACTTATCCCGCCTACACATTTTCGTCTGCGTCAAGGAGCATGTGATTTTGAAGCTGCCCCTAGATGACTCTGGCGACTACTTTCAGTCGCTGGTTCTTTCCAGTAGCAGCCACCAGAGCCACCAAATGGCAGACGAAAATAGGTAAGCGGTACAAGTCTATATTATATTATTATTTAGTCTATGGTTAAAGACAGTTCCTTGAGTTGAACGGACGTTTGATTTCCGAATTAATGGCTTCCTCATTTCTCCTGGATTCGAACATAATATTTCACCTTTCTTCCTCCCAACTCTTTGATTTTTACATCAATCTTTCCTTTTCCGATCTTAATGGCACCCTTGGAATCAATCAGTCTTTTCCTCGCTTTTCCTGATGATTGATGAACTACTGAAAAACATTTTTTTCTGAATTTCCTATTATTATTATTTTTTACACAATTTTTAAAATCCCTGATTGGTGGCAACCCTGTTTATATTTAGAGCCTTTCAGTAGCTACTTTCCTGCTTGTTAACATTGGCTTTTATGATATTTGGCTGTTTGCTGCTACTCCTGTTATTCTGTGTTCTGTTATTTTTTTTTATATATATTCCTAAGTTTACAGTGGCTTTCAGTATGTCTACGTTGCTGGCTGAAGATAAAATATTCATTTTGTAATATCACGAACACAGTGAAGAGAAAATTTATTTTCTCTTCTGACGATACGGGTAGAGATTTATCTTAGTCTTACAATGAATCTGTTTCTGAAAACATGCATATTAATAACGAAAACGTTTTCATGTAATCACAACCTATAAGACAACGCATCTAGTTGTCACAAACCGTATTCCAAACGCTTGAATAGTGTGAAATGCTAATTCCTCAATAGCACCAGCACGAAATGTAACTAGATTTACAGCTGATTCTTGTCGTATTTGGGCTTCAGTACCGATAGCACATGTGAAATCACCTTTTCACGTTTCATTTATTAGTGACTTTAACTTCTCTCCCATCACCCTTTGTCAAGATCTTGACAAAAAAGGTAACCAGATCTTGACAAAAAACGTAACCAGATCTTGACAAAAACGTAACCAGATCTTGACAAGAAAACGTAACCAGATCTTGACAAGGAAAGGTAACCAGATCTTGACAATTCACCCTCCTCGACGCATTGGGTAAATATATCAGGTTTTCTATGATTAAGGTCCCACAGGTGTATTCTTTATTAATTAGTAATCTGCTATTTCTTGTATCAGGGACACTGCACTCAGCCACAAAACTGTATCACTTCCTTTCCCTTCAAATTCTTAGTCACCCTGCATTAGAAAAAAATCTTCCTTTTCTTTGCTGTCTCAAAGGGTGAGGGGCTTGATATAGGGGTTTCAATGTTAAATCCGTAAGCTATCCGGATTTAAAATTACCCACGCCGTGCATTCGTGTAAGTTGAAACAAACATTCATTCAACAGGGTGTCTATTAAATCTAATTGTTAATTTTCAAATTTTTGGTTTTCCAGGCCTCTTTTTCCTAGGTATTAATTTACAACTTTTCTTCTTGCAAACAAACAAAAAATGTTTATCAACTGAAAGAAACATATAACAAGCACACACTATTTCTTTAAGTCATTGTAAAACAGGAAAAAAATAATTAAAATGAAAAGGGGAAAAACATCGTACAACCTAAATATACGACCAATAATTCTTAGTAATCACAACAAAAATTAGTTAAGATCCATCAGACCCATAATTTAGGGAATTTAGTTTACCTTCCTACATGTTTCGTTGAAATTTGGTTATCAAAATTTTTAGTAAATAACCAATACTTTAAAAAATAAAAGTGTAAAAACGAGGATTTAATGTGCATGTACACCCAGACTTCGACAACACATTTGAATCCATATGGTTACATTTAACTCTTCGTTCTTTTTTGGACACTTCATTTTTATAAATGCATTCATACCATGTATCATTATCGCAACACTTTTCTTTTCGCAAACAAAAAATGTTTATTCAATCAACTCACCGACTCAGACAAAGCCCGACCTGAGCCAAAGTCACCAAAAATCAATTCAAATTAAATTAAATTCAAAAACATAAGAAGCGAAGTACATAACCACAATTACCTACTCAGAGAAACAGACATGCATGACTAAAGTAAAGAAGAGAAGGATGAAATAAGGAGAAAACTAAGAAGCAATTAGTAAGAAGTGTAGTTGATCTCAGCTCGGGCACTTTCGGGATCGTCATAACTAATCCCTCAGGGTTTTATTATAAAAATTAATCACTTTAATCTCAATCTGTGACAAATTTATCAATTGAATAAAGGTTCTTTCTTCTAAATGTTTAAGAGTAAACACTAGGGAAGTGAAAATTATAATTTTTTAAAAAATAAAAATCCAGGTTTCAGCTTGAATTTCAGGCTCTTTCTAAGTTTTCTAGGACCAAAATTGAATTGTAGGTTTCCCAGGTCAGTATACATCCTGATTCTACGGTTAAATATAGGTTTTTCGACAAATATAAATTATGATAGGATCTTTTTCCACTCAAGTGTATATTGAACAAGTAAAGTAGTCTATATTTCGCATTTTAACATTGACAGTTTCGCGCTTTCATTTGAGAATTTCGCATTTTGATGCTTTAACAGCTACTGTATAAACTCAGCAGACTTGGAAAACATACAACTTCAAACGCACATAGCACACAAAAGTTGCAGCAAAGCATCAATTTAAAATAATATATTCATACCAGGTGTATGCATAAGTTTTTGCCGGTTATTGTGGTAAAGAAAACACGTAATTTTCAAGGGAAATTAATTTTGTTTTATTCAAAATATTGACCATCGGCTTCTACACATTTCGCCCATCTTTCAGGTAATTGATGCATACCATGCCAGAAAAACTGCTTGTCTTTTGCGGCAAACCATTCGTCGAGCCATTTTCCAACGTCTTCGAAATTGCTGAAGTGCTGCTCTGCGAGCGCGTGCCCCATTGATGCGAAGAGGTGACAGTCAGATGGCGCCATGTCTGGGGAGTACGGCGGGTGCGGAAGGATGTCCCATCCAAGCGATTTCAAGGTGTCTTTCACTGGTTTTGCTGCGTGAGACGGCGCATTGTCGTGTAACACAATCACTTTGCCATGTCTTCGGGCCCATTTAGGTCGTCTTTCGATCAATGCGTGATTTAAATTAATCATTTGTTGGCTATAGCGTTGTGCATTAACGGTTTCGCCGGGCTTCAAGAGTTCATAATACACAATACCGCTCTGGTCCCACCAGACACAAAGCATGGTCTTCTTAACGAAGCGATTTGGCCTTGGTGTTGAAGGACCGGCTTCGCCAGGTGAAAACCACGATTTTTCCGCTTCGGGTTTTCAAAATAAATCCATTTTTCGTCACCCGCCACAATTCGATACAAAAAGGATTTTCTTTCGTGGCGTTGAAGAAGCATTTGACAAGTGACTTTGCGATTTTCCATTTGACGTTCATTCAAATCGTGTGGGACCCATTTACCCAGTTTACTGATCTTCCCCATTGCTCGTAAACGTCTGCTGATTGTTTCTTGTGACACATTTAATGCTCTTGCCAATTGCTGTTGAGTTTGAGTTGGGTCATCCTCCAATAACACCTGCAATTGCTCGTTTTCGCTTTTGTGGTCTACCAGAGCGCGCACTGTCTTTCACATTGAAATCACCACTTTTAAATTTTCGAACCCATATCTCACATGTTCTAATCGATGGAGCGTGTTTACCATATGTTTCTACCAGAACACGATGACTTTCAACAGCCTTTTTCTTTTGATTAAATAAGAAAAGCAATGCGTGCCGCAAATGTTCTTTTTCAGGCACAAACTTCGACATGATCACTGAACGATAAAACAAAGACGCTAGTGTTTGGCGGACTCA
>JAGDQP010024495.1:0-27905 GCA_022664845.1 Lepisma saccharinum | reverse complement strand
CAGTGATATTGTGCATATCGCTGCAAGTCAACTAATATATACAAAATTTCAATATAAAGTAAACGCACCAGTAATGGACAGTGTACCAGTAATGGACACTTGAAGAGAAAGGGTCTAAAATAATAGTTTCTTAAGGGAATCATTTCACCCGCATGGAAAAATTTAATATAGTATGTTCTGATTCCACTGAATATTATTCGCTCGTCATTGGTTTCATCTGGTATTTCTGACATTATTTTGAAATTAGGTTCCTGGTTGCACCTCCTCTTCCATGCATTATGTTAAGCAAGTGATTAAGGCTTTCGGTTTTTATTCATGAAATTACAATAATGATTAGTTTTGTTGTTCTGCACTGTTATCCATTACGAAATGTCTTGGTTTCGAGTATTTAAATGACCAAACCAATTATACCTTAGATCTGTTATGCAAAGCAGGGGTGTCCATTACAGGTACGGCAAAGTCAGTTTTTGTCCAGTTATGGACACGCACTGTTCACTACTAGGTAGAAAACAAAACCCTTGATTGTTTGAGTTGTTAATAACGTCCTAAGCGAGCTGGTAAGCTTCTAAGGGCGAGACTTACAGTTTTGGTAAAGTGGGCTCCGAACCACTCCGTTCAACAGTTCTCAGGGGAAACTGAACTCATGAACGCGCGATAAATTCTCCGCAACTTCGAGGGCGAAATCATAATTCTGTTAGTTGTTTTATTTCAACTTGAGAAAGATTATTTACTCTTCATGGCCATAAGTTTGTCACGAAAACATCCACGTTTTTCAGTGTCCATCACTAGTACAAAATCAATGTCAGAGAAAATACGTGATTTCCTCTCAAACAGTGTATGTTAATGAAAGTCATGGGTAGGAATCACTAGAAGAAAGCATGGAGAAGTGTAACATTTTAATTTGATCAATACATTTAAAATGTATTTGAGTTAAAAAAATTATAACCGTGAAAAGTGTTCTTAAAGTGTCCATTACTGGTGTGTTTACCTTAATCATAAATCAAAATGTAGCATAGCGGATATACATATTAGATCTTTGAGATTATGAGAATAAAAAAAAATATAAAGTCACTTTAACACTTTTTTTAAGCACTTCATTGCACAATAGAGGGTGATTTCACTTCTTAAAAATTGTACTTGGAAAGTAGTATTTACCGTAAAACGCTCTATTATATATATATATATATATATTTGAAATAAAGAACAACATCTTTTGCATATAGTTCAATATAACGAGTGTTTCTAAGCTACATCGATCGATCACACACCAATTCAAATGTTAATTTAACGTTTCTAAAATATAACTGGATTATCTCACATGTAAAAATAGTAATGTAAATATTGAAAACTTGACATTGTTTACAGTAAAAGGACGAATTATGAAAGCAAGGAGCTGACAACATATAATTTAAAAGCCAACTCACCTGTTGTAAAGAACTACAACCCGTGCTAACATAACAGTCCAACACTTGGATAAAGAACTGATCACTTGATTATTCTAGGACAATACCCAACAAGACAAGATAATCACTTATAATTGCTGATGCTCACTTATTTCATAACCACGTAATTCAAACGACAAGTTTTACAAATAATTAAAGGCCAACACCGTATTGGAAAGTAAAGAGAGAGAAATGAACTTTTTTTTCCCCCCCAAAGAGTATCTTCAAACATAGCAAATTAAAACGACATACACATGGGCACTTACTTAATTCGTTGCACAATGTACTAGCACATTATGGATGATACCACTGAGAACATACTTCACAAAGGCTGCTTAAACACTATACATCCTTTAAATGTTTCATCGTTACTAACAGGAAACGCGCACGCTTAGCAAATTGGAGAGGAATCGTTAGTATTAATTTTTCTTTTCTTAGATCGTCGATTAACAATAAAAGTGCTTGAAACAATTTCTAAATTATTATCAAGGCCTTCGCAGAAGTCCATTTGAAAAGCAAAGAGGCGCGTTTTTTTTCTTCTTCTCACTAACCCCCTTTTTTTGTCTCCCCAATGAAACAAATACCAGGAAATAAACCTCTCGTGCGTGCCAAACGGTATTGAGGTCAAGTTATCCCCGCTCTAAATAAAAAAAAACGTTCCACGAACACTGTTAGTCTTTGAGGTATTGCATGCAACGTCCGACAGGCCACTGAATCCCTGCTGTGTTTATACAGATAGGGCTATACACATTCACACACACACAGTACTGTTCAATCTATATACCTAAGTCCAAGAAACTTCCCCCGCCATACCACGTGCACGCACACGTATGCACACACACTTCAGACTGTTAGGAGCCGTGAACCGTTCTCGGAATCTCTTCTCAGTCACCAATATCAGCTAATGAAAGAGGACAACCATCTTCTTAAATAAAAGTAGGCGCTGACACTCAGAGTCGGATTGATAAAGAACTAATAGACAAAGGAGAGAGAGAGAGAGACGGCACCAAAATGTCCGTCTTCTTGTATAATGTATTTGGTCATTACAGAATTTAAGTGATTACAAGTTCCTTTCCAATTCTCGTATGTAAGTACTTGAGCAATTTCAAAACGTAGTTGCTTTTAATTTAGTCTTACATTCTAATGTAACAATAATGTGTTATGAGAAGATAATGTCCGTTTGTTAATTTCGATAATTTCATCGGTTATTTTCTCGGGAAGTTGTAACGTAACCTGCTCGTGCGTGGTGGTTACTTGCACGTGCATGAGAATTTCATGTGTTTACCCTACAAATAAGCTGCAATTGTAAATATAATTGAATAAAAGGTTTTTATGTTGTTCGTTTATTTATGTTGCGGAACGTTATGCGCTATATATACACTGAACCCACGCACACGGTGTTTGTCCTCCACAAAGTCTACATAGCACGAACCGGGATCGAACCTGAGACCCCATCCAGAAGAAATGAGCGCTCTACCATTGAACCACCGCTCTACCAGAGGAAATATGAGATTGTGTCTTTACGCCAATACAAGCGAAACGGAAGAATGTCTTAGCCCTGACAAGAAGACAACACATCAACTCAAGGACGACTCAAACGACACTGTCCTCCATTTTGTTGAAACTATTCTTATGATGATAATCATAAGGGTCAATCTTTAGTGTCAGCAAATGCAAAGTCTAGCCAAGGCTATTCGACAGAACCGTCCTAACCGCTGCGAGGTGAGCAACATGAAAATGCACACATTACATCTAACGAAGTCATAACACTCGTCATACTCATCGGATCTCGCACCATCTGATTTACATCTCTTCCGAATTCTATTCAACAATTTGGGAGGCCTTTCCTTGGTAAATGATGATGAGTTTCAGAATGGACTCCCCGACTTGTTTTCCTCTAGAGCACTTCAGTTCTAACATAGATGAATCGAAAATTGCCTCAACTGTAAGAAGAGGTCTCGAATAGTGAATAAATGGAATTGATTTATGGAATTTGGTAATTCTTTTTTTTTTTTTTTTTTTAAAAAGAGAGAACTCGTGTGTCAGTAAGGAGTAGGGGTTGTTGAGCCACTGTGTAAGATGTAAGACTGCAACGATACGCCATGGAATGGATGTATACAGATCGTGGATTGTACTGAGTGGTACCGGTATTTAGAATTGAATTTTGTTTATAGTCTTTAGGCATCTAAAGCTCAAACCGGGATAGGGGGGAAGGGAACGGATGCGGAAGGCGTCGGCCAGGGACCGGTATTTACAGGTTTTGTTCTTACAGAACACCTTGAAGTTTTCTCAATGATGATGGTGGTGGACGATGGTAACTCACACGGAACTCCAAGTGGCTACATGATATTGAAATCTGGTGACTATGCAGGCCATCTGAAATTTTGTACTTCACTATCATAGTCCCCAAACCATGATCTGACTCGGTAAGCCGTGTGCACGGGTAAATTATAGTCTTGGAATAGTGTCACCAATGGGGGGAGAAGTTCGGACCATTACATCCAATTAGTCGTACTGAATGTCTTGATATTACACCGCAGTCACATGGTTCAGCAGGACAACACATTGTTTAGAGGAATACCTGGAAATAGTAACCCAAACCATGTCGAAGTCACCGTCATGTTTCAGAGCAGGCACCAAACAGTCAGGATTGTATGCCCTCGCCGATGTTTGCCACACATAAATCCTTTCCGAATTTGGGAACAGAGTGTACTTAAGTCAACACATCAGAGAATATGTCATCTTTAAATCGTCCAGTTTCAATGATCTCCGAGCCTTTTGTACGTGTACGTGTCGAGATGCATCCGTGGATGTGACCAAAAGCTTAGGTACGACCGCTCTCCCGTGAATATTCCTGGTACGTATTTCCGGACATAACATTTTCATTGGAATTAAGGTTTGTTGTGATTTTGGCAGCAGCTGACTTATATTTTTGGTCACAGTGTGCTGAAGTACTCTTCCGTTTCTGATTGTCAGCTCCGACGTTTCCTTGATTTTGCTCATTAGGGGACGAGTTTGTTTTCCTTCACATATGCCGTCATGACACAGTACAGTATAGCCTACACATGAAACAGTTCATCAGTTCTGTTCACTGATGAACAGGCTAGTCACACATCCACTATCTGACCCTTTTTTTTTGGACACGGAAATGCCTGACGTGTGAAGCGTACATTGTACACAATGATAAGCAACTACGCTGCAGTGCCGTGCCTTGCGCAACAGGACATCTCCAAGGGGAACATTAGCTGACGTGTCAGAAGCGATAGAATAAAAGGACCCTGCAAGCAGGTGTCCCAGTTAATCCGCCCAACCCTTGTATATTAGTGTAACCCAATAGTGTAAAAGGTCTCAGCAAAAAACAATTAATTTTTTTATGATTATCTGCAGTTTACCATTTTCTTTACTTACTTTTTGCAATATTTTATCACTATTTAACTTTCGCATTCAGCTTTATTTCTACTATCCTCCAGTTCCACCCTTCGGCAGCTTCCCGCCTTTTTTCATCTATCTCTCCCTCGTAAAAGTACTACAATTTCGCTCTGAACCATTTTTAGGTTTCTTGAGATCGAAGCTACAGAAAAAGGATCTCATAATACCGTTCAGTCCGTCCGTACGTCTCTGCGTCCAAAAATTATATCTCAGGGACCACAAGATGTAGAGACAAGTGTTTGAGGTGTTTTACGAAAGGTGTTGGCTAGACTAGCTCAGAGCAGCAGGATCCGTTTTGATTGGTGCAGTGATTCAGTGTTGCCAACCAATTTTTAAAATTCAATATTAGTTTTTTTTTCACTTTACTTCCATTTCGCTATACTTATCCGCACCAAACCTGGCATAAACATTATTCAATATTATTCACTCTCGATGGCCAAAAACGACTTCCTCCACAATATTCTATTACTTTTTGTTTACTATGTGAAGCGTTGAGGGGGAAAAACAATGAAACTCCATATGGAAAATGCATCTATATGCATGGGTGTTTCATCATTCTTCCCTCTTAGGAGGTATTTTCAATTGCATTTTCGGTTCATTCTTATCGTTCTTTCCTCTTCAGTCTCTGTATCACCGTAGTACACTTTGTGAAATAACAGATGGCACCACTAGTTCAAAATTGACTAAGAAATTGTATTTGTGAACGTATTTTTGAATTTTAAATTTAGCCTTTAGGTATCTATGACTTCGTCTGGGATAGGATAGGAGAAAAGATGCGGGGAAGGAGTAAGCAAGGGCCTAAGTTGAAGATGCCATTCCGGCATTTGCCTGGTGTGACTACGGAAAAATCGTGGAAAAAACCTCAGTCATGATCACCGGGTGCTGAAATCGAACTCAGGAGACCCCAAATGCGAAACCAGTGCCCTACCAATTGAGCTATGGCTGCTCTGTTTGTGTTCTTATTAGTAAAATGTCTCTTTCACCATTACCATCTCAAACCCAGCTCCGTGGTCTAGTGGTTACTGTGACGGAGTCAGGAATGGCACTGGGAAAGCAAGTAGGTTTAGTCCTGCTGCCGGCCATATTGGTTGAGGTTTCCAAAAATATTTTCAAATCCACCAAAGATCGATTTAGGCCAAAAATAAAAAAAACCGCCGCCAATTTGGGTTATAATATGAAAAAAATACATAAAAGAACGGTTACGGCGGAAAACGATGAAACGATATTTTTGGTCGATTTTGAACTAATTGTATCAAAGTGTCAAAGTCAATGCTGCAGAGGATGAAGAAGAAAGAACGACGGAATACATCGAAAAATGCGGTTGAAAATACCGCCTAAGGGGAGAGAATGATGAAACACCCGTGAATCTGGACGCATTTTCAAAATAAGTCAATACGGAGTTTCGTCGTTTGTCCCCACGACTCTTTAAATAATATTTCCTAAATGCTTTAAATATTGTAGCATTACCTTCTAACTTCTTCCAATTTTGATATTTACTGTAGATTCTAATCACAATTGTTTATTTTAATTCGCATTTCATTGTTCCTATTTGCATATAAGTTGCAATGTTGAAAATTGTTCAGTATTAGCTCAGCTGTGAGTTAGACCCACTTGTTGGGAAACAGTTACAACACAACGAATAAAACAACTGAGGCGGGCATATATGCTACCGCCAGGCTTCAGTAGCAACCTCCTATTGGGTGATCCATGTTCCGATGAAAAAAATCTTCGGGACCTTTCCTATGACACCTCAACCACCTTCTTGAGTTGAAAATCCCACCGTATCTGGACACCCGCGCCTGTGATCTGAATTATCTATACGGGATTATCTAGCCGAGACCTTTCTAACGACACCTCAACCACCGTCTTAGTCCTAGTAGTTTCTGAGTTGAAAGTTGTCGACAGAAGGACAAAGTGTGTATATAAGGCTTCACAGCACTCGCTGCTGAGCACTGAGAAAAAAGAGACAAGGAAATAAATCTATAAAGCAGATCGTATCAAATGTACTAAATTATTTAATCAAATATTTCCTGCAATATGCTCTTCACTACATAATTTAACCATCTGTTACTCTACCTCATTTCCACAAGAAAAGAAAGAAGGAAGAAAGCTGACGACATCTCCTTCGTCTAATCACGCAACCGGCTGACGCTAGCTGTTGCCATCTTCCAACAGAGGATAACATTTTGTAACCGTCGATGGCGCCATTCTGTCTCTTCACCTCCATATTGGGCCAAAGATTGTTCTTCCATATTGGACGACAATTGACGCCTCATAGTGGTAAAAGTTTTCTTTTTGTCCTGTTAAGTGTTAGAACTAAACTCCACGAGTTTCAATTTTACCCCTCCTCCTCCCCCTCACTTCCTTCTCTTCGATAAAAACGAAACTTTTAACTTCTCCCCCCCTTCCCCCGCCGTTCTCTTTTATTTCGTGTTAGAATTTCCGAAAATTGTAATAGGAAACTTTTTTGCTGGAATTGCAACTTTGTATTGTTACATCATAACTATATATTTCTCAGGGTTGCCATCTGATGTTGAATTTTATTTATCCGTTGGGGAAACTTTTAACGTAATGATTATTTTCCCATTACTAAGGTTCCAAGACCGGGGACAGCTCTCTATCAATTTAAGCCTTCAGCAGCAATGTTGTGAACTACTAGGGCTATGAAGGGGCTTGAGATGTCATTGGAAAGGTCTCGGCGAGACGAGTTCAAACTCGTATAGATTATACACGTTGCAGGAACGGTTCCGAAGATGGTGGGCAATTTATAACTTAGAAACTACTAGGGTTATGAATGTGGCTGAGGTGTCGTAGGAAAGGTCTCGCCGCAATTTTTGCAACAGATCATTTATCAACCAAATAGGATCGTTACTGAAGGCTGGTTTAGCTTATATGCACAGTCCCTCGACCTCATTTTTCTGTAACCTCTTCGAACTCGGACCTATTTTCGCAATTCCTCGAATTTTCTCACAGAAAACTGAATTACATACTTTTCTTTCTCTCTTTACTATTTGAGTGTGAGAACTAGAAAACTCCGATCTAGAAAAAATCTGTTTAACATGATTGATTAATCTAACAAGTAAAGTTATATAAGTCTTATAGCTAAACAAATCGGTATTTGTTAGCCAAAAAATCCTAGTAGCGATTAGACGCAGATTTTTTTTTTTGATAATGATGTTAGGTGTTCTGCTCGAAGGCAGTTCCTGACTCGAAGATCCCTTAGCAAGGTGAACTAATGGTGATTTGCTATTGCCTTCCATCGGATGAGGATAGCGTCCTAAGGAACGGGACCTACAATTTAACGTGGGCTCCGAACCACTTGTGTCCCCGCCAAGATCCCTTTCACTCACCAATAGGGGACACTACGTCAGCAGTTAAGCTTCCGAAAAAAAAAAGAGGTTGGAAATAAGTTACGTAAAATGAAAAGGGTATTTTACAGTTCATTATTTGTCTTGACAACAAATACTTGAAAACCTTGATTATAATACGGTTCCTATGCTATGCTCGTAATTCAATCTTTTCTCTACTTTTTTTAAAAAATCTATTGTGATGGAGTAAGTATTTTCCACTTTTAAAATTAAATCGTCGGATTTCAATTAAATTATGTTAAAGCAATTATCTCATTACTGGTGTTTTAGTGACGAACTATTCTTATCGCAAAAGTGCAAATATACCGTACAAGAAAGTTGTACCCTTTTTAGACATCACAGATGAAAAATATCTAAGCCCAAATTTAAAGCAGTTTCTCTCTATCTCAGTGATTACGCCAGAATCACCTGTGGGAGGTATTACTCTCCAAATCTTCGAGAACACCCCCAACTTTATTTTCTCTTGCGGTCAAAAATCGACATAAACCGTGCAAAATTCCACTTATACCCTCCCAATTTTGACTTTATAGCCCCAACATTGAAAATCCTGGCGGAAACCCTTCTCTACCTGCTTTCATTTTTTACATTGTACTGTTTTTTCGAGGCTGAGCGTAAATAGTGCAAAAATACCTGAAATTTTATTTCTTCCTTAGTTTCGGTCACCATAACGTGGAGAATATTCAAGTTCGTACACAAGTACATTTCGATCACACACACACACACACACACACAAACACTGTTCCGTTCAACTCCTATTTTTACGAATTGAAAATAAATTCAACATGTAAACAAATTTTGAAGAATAAATTCGAAATACGAACCTTATACCAATCGTTTATTTCACAAAAATATACTTGTTTATTCAAACGTCTACGCAATCGTTTGCTGCACAAAAATATACTTGTTTATTCAAACTAAGGATGTTATCTCAGATTATTATCACTAACCGAACAGACGCAGATCACAAGCAAACATACTGATGGGGCGGGCAGAAAAAGTTATATATGTTTTTCCTTCCGTAATGGTTGGAATTGCAAAGCATGCGCGCATGTAAATTTTGGCAACTCGAGTGCAGTTACTTTGCGAGATGTTGTAAAAATCAGATTCTTGTTTCTCAGAGTGACGAAAAAGTGTAGAAATACTCTTAGTATATATTTAAAATGCTGAAAGAAATGGAAAGCAAATGCACAGTTATGGGTAAAAGGCGCTACGTATTAGAAGTTATGTTATTCACGGTCGTCATCTTAAAGTCCGCCATATTGAATCCCAACTGCTTTTCTAAAATGGGAAAGGGGTCGTGTAACATATTCTGGACTAGAATTTTACGCGAAATATGTTTCTGAAATAATTTTTCATTGTGACAGATAATGGTATGTGATATTAGAATGGACTAATGATATAATAGCCTGAAAATAACCATTTTGCTTTGACATAAGAAAGGAAATCAAACCTACATGCATATAATTTGTCCCTGATGATAGTGCCACATCAATATGCATTTCAGTTTCATTTCCTTTGTGAAAAAAAAACAACAAAAATTGAACAAAAATAAACGCATTTAGAAAGTAGGTTTCGGAATATCAAAAACAAAATCCTTAAACCAAATAATGCTTCCGGAAAAATTAGAATATGGTCATCCTACATACAGGGTGTTCAAGAAACGATTACCTAATTACTTACTCGCTCTATAGCTTAGAGAACTCACAAGTTCATTACCGCAGTACCAAACGTTCGCCATAGGATTCTATTTTGGGTATGTTCACGAAATGTCCAAGTTCAAGAAGTGTTACTGATCAAAATTTGAAAAAGGAATTTCTCAGATTGAAAACCAGAGAAAAAAAGTTCACTGAAAGAAATTTCCAAACGTTCTGTGCTTACCTACTGCGGAGTGTCAATTACTTGACTAATACATTTCTACGTAAGAAACCCCTTTATATATGTTGGATTCTCTCAACCATATGTAGACATTAGTTAAATGTAATGATTCGTCATTATTTCTCAGTGATTCTGCCAGACCCCCCTGTGGGGGTTTCACCCCCTCAAATCTTCGAGAGGACCCCCTCGACTTTAAAATTTTTACGATAAAAAAATCGATAAAAACCGTACAAAACTACTTACACCCTTCCAATTCTGACTTAACACACACACCCAAACTGAAAAGCATGCCGGAATCCCTGTTATTTCTGACGATGCTAAACCACATTCGGGTGCCTCTAATTTGAAAAACTACGGATTTCTTCAAATAATTTTTCTTTTAGTTTCAGTAAAAGAATTTCACCCCATTACTTAATAGCTATCAGAGCCCTCTATAATTACATTTTATAAAGAACTTGGTAATCAGAGTCAAACATTAATGATAAGTAGGACTAAGTATCGATATTTTCTTGTACGTTCACAAAATAACAAGCAGAACACTTCAGACATACAATCATAATTTTATCAAGCTTATTTATGTCAAAGCGTTCACGTACTTTTAAAAGTAGACTACTGGAATACTGTGCGAGAGCTTTCACCTTCTGTTAAAGAAATATGCGTTCCAAACGCTTACAAAAGGCAATTTGATATCATACTTTCTCCTTATATTTTCCTTCTGTGAAATTTATATTTTCTTTTTTTTTTCTTTTAGTTTTTTGTTCTCTTTGCGGTTCATAAGTTAGCAACTATGTTTCTCACATGCTTCGCGCCCCCCACGCGCCACTTCTTTTAACTACCCTGGTAACATCTGGTGGGGCTTTTTGACTTGTGATGTACTTAAAATCTTAACACAAGCACTCACGTACAGATGTCGCCATTGTCGTAGAGAAACCAGTCTTTTCTACAATTTTCTCGTTTCTCTTGAGATTTTCAGGAATCTCTTGCAACATTAGAGGAAGAAAGATAAAGGTTTCTACAGCGAAGAAGATATAAGAAAAGAATTTACAAAAAATAAACGAATTGGTTATATGTAAGAACGGTGAAAGGGTCAAGTCCAAACAATAACTATTACACTAAATAATAACGTATATATTTTATTGTATTTTGGGTAGAATAAGGTAAAATTAACCCGACCAAATCTAGAATTTGTATTTAAGCAAGAGCGAAGTTACGACAGCAACTGCCGTCTTATTTCTAAATTATTAATTGAAAACAAAATCATGGTTATTTAGAAGAAAGAATTTTAGAAGGAAAATGTAATTCTTCAATTTAGATATGCAAATTTCTTTCGTTGTTTTTTTTTAAACAAGTATTTTGTTTCCGTAAATTGGATTAAATTTGCAACCTGCCATCTACCGGACCAAACTATCAACTTAGGAATATCAGCTTTACGGTTGATGATATATCCAGTGCTTTGCAGTGATTTAACTGGATCATTAATTAATAGAGGGCTCTCAAAACATACAGATTATGTGGAATTTGGTATCGATTTATATGTTTTGATGGTCAAGGATTTCAGTTTTCATGTTAAAAATAGGCAATAACATAATTATGGATGACAATTATAGTTGTTTGTTGTTGTTTTTTTTGCACAAAAAGAACCTTCTGATAGCGACTTCAGTATTTATTACTTCTTTTGAGTAATAAGATTGCTGTAAGAAACTTAATATGCAACAATCGCTGTGTTTTTTTTTTTCCAGATTTGAATACGTGAAGATGTCATTCTCAAAATGTCAAAGCCACTCCGATTAGTTCCTGCTAGCGATCTCGGAGAGAAAGATCTGTTGATTGGATAATATGTATACTGTGTGAAAAGATATCCACTAATAATTTAGTATTCTCTGGAAATAATACAAATGCATCTTGACGTAACGCTGGATATGCAATACTTGCAAAATAATTTTTAAAAAACACACAATTTTGAAAGTCTTACCTCAGGTTTTATATATAAAGATTTTTAATTAAGACGATTGTGGGATGGAACAAAATTGTACAATGTTCGGAACGACCAAAGAAACGAAAGCTTCATAAAAGTGAGAAAGAGCCGATGTCATTATCGCGTGGGCGTGAACACCAATCATCTGCTTCTAAAGATAAGGATTTCTTTTGTAGTGGATCTGCAACCAATAACGATAAGTTATTTAATATAAACAACGTTCCATGTAGATCAAAAGTTGAGGAAATGTGCCATTGAGCAAGGAAATAGACTAGCGTAGAAATAGTCCCACTAGCAAAACTTAATCGTAGTGATATGAATGTTCTTGATCAGTGATTCCGCCAGGATTTTCAGTGTGGGGTGGTGTACTGTCTAAATTGGGAGGCTGTAAGTGGAGTTTTGCACGGTTTCTATCGATTTTAACTGTAAATTTGTTAAAGTCTGGGTGCTCTCAAGGATTTGCGGGTGACACCCCACAGTAAGGGTATCAGGAGGAATCACTGCTCTAGATGTAAAATACCATGCAAAAGCCTTGCACAAGTTTTGGAGTAGTGAAATGCTAACAAGAAGCAGCGTTTGTAATATGTGAAAGAGTGCAGAATGAGTCCATTTCATGGGGGAAAGTATATGAAGGGTTCAAATGAAACGCAACCAGTTCTCAAGATGAGTGCCCTGACAAAAATGAACAAGATCAAACTAATGCGAGTAAATGGGAGCGGATGAGCAAATGCCTGATGTACACGGCACAAGACTATCACAGAGGATTGTTGCATACTTTCCAAATATGATAGCAAAAATACCTGGCAGAAAGTATATATATATTGGCATATGACAAAACTGTTAGTGACGCCATGTTGTCCCAAAAAACTTGTACTACTGGACTGACGCCTTAAAAAAACAAACAACAACAACATACAATTCAAGTTTATCAATATTTTCACTATTCAGCACGTGAATGTTTAGGAAATGCAAGGCCTACACAAGCTAGGAAGTATGACATAAGTAACCTGAAAAGGCGAGGTGCACCTAGCACTCCAGAAGATTTGCTTTGGTAGAACCAGCAGCACTCCTTCGGTCAAGAGAACATGCTATTCAAGTTTGTTCTGATGCTACATTAAAATTCACGTTGTAAACCACAACTTCAAATGAGAAGAAAGAAGAGGTTGCGTGGCTAAAAGCATGTTATCAGCCATACCGTCATTGGATTTAATGTATAGTGAATTATCTACCGTACAAGTAAACAAAGAACACAACTCCAACTGATTTCATTCTAGAAATATCATCATGTTTACCATTATTTTACGTATACACCGAGCCGTCGTAGCTCAGTTGGTAGGCTGTTTTGACTTAGGAATGAGAAGGTCCTGGCAATGATCCTAGTGGACACCCATCCTGACTGAGTTGTTTAGAGGGTTTTATCCTCAGTCACATCACGCATATGCCGGAATGGTACCCTCAAAGATGGCCCTGGCCGACTTCTTTCTAACACCCTTTCCTCTATCCTATTGCGACCAAGCCAAAGTTATCTAAAAAGCAATAAACTGAAATTCAATTCGACATAAGGTGTACACGTTTAAAAAAAAAAAAATTGTCATGTCGTCTTTCATTTTGAAACGGGAGTAAGATTTTAATTTTGTGCACGAGTACTACCTTATTGTTTCATGAAAATACTTCATAGTACTTTCCTCTGAAATATTTTTGCAGTTTTTACGTGTTCAGTGTAGCAATTATTTATTTTAATCGTTTCACACTAACCTTAATTTTTCCTCCCTTTCATAATAGTTCCGCGTGACCCTATGTTTTTAATTATAAGTGTCACAAATTGTGAGGGTGTTCCGAGTAAAGTTCCTTCTTTGGAAAGTAAGCACCACCTTAGTTGTAGAACAATCTTTGTAAAAAATGGCGGTAATACTGCTGACACACAATAGCAGTACCGCATGTGATATTCGCAGCATTTCCTTCTAGCGAACCAAAAGCTTTATAATTTTTTATTGTTCAAATGGTATTTTCAGCCAGATTTCTATTTTTAATTTCTTCAACAAATAATTATATTTTTGGTCACAGATTATAAATAATTTACAATCTCTCTGTGACGTCTTCTGTTATAGAACTCACGGAATAAGTTGATAACAAGCCGAATTGTTACCAATGACTTTTTCTCATGTTATAAGGTGAAATGTGGAGAGAAATAGTCTGGCAAAAACATGTACAGTATTTTTCTTAATCTTATAAAAGAACTGACAAGTATTGGAATATTGACACATTTTAGAAACAACTAAAAGCCCTTCTCGGTCTTGCAAATAGTTAAGTTTCTAAAAATCCACAATTATCCAGCTCAAAGCGCGATTCGAACCCAGAACCTCCGAGCCTAATGCCTGAGTGGCCGACATGATATCTCACGACATTCTCTTAAATTATAGTGAGTTTTTGTTATACGGTTTTTACTCTATTCCTTTTTAATTAAAATATCTTTTCATTATTAAATTTAATCAACCTTCTTTTTGAAATAAATTTGATCCGTAAGTTTCTGCTTTCAAACCATCCCGTTGCTTTAAAAAGTAGAAGAAACTATGGATCTAATGTACGTGAGAGCAAAAACCGAGTAAGTCACAAATCTTCTTTCTTTTAGAAAGAAAAACTACTGCCTTTCAGACAGAAACTGTCATAAATGTACGAACTACATAATAAACTTACTTATTTACTTTATTTAAGATATTTACAACAAAAATCATTGAACCATTATGTGAGGCTTTCCGAATACTGTACAAAATTGCATTAATCACGTTTTGCCTAAAATTGGACTTACGCGGTTTTTGCTCTCAAGTACAGAATTATTACGCGAAGAGTGAGTGAACTTTGGTAAAAGTCAATGAGAAATAGTTATGCAACCACACTGAGCAGAACACAACGTTGGGTTGCGGATACTCAAGGGGTTCAGAGGCAGGAACATTCTTACTCTGCGATTTTGTTTTCCGAACTTTTTCGAAATAAAGTACAGTTTTTGGGACTTTTTGGAAATAAAATACAGTCTTTGGAAATTCTCGGAAATAAAATACAAGTTTCTTCAACGTCTTGGAAATAAAATGCAGTTGCTTGAACTTCTTGGAAATAAAATACGGCTTTTCGAACTTCTTGGAAATAAAATGCGGTATTTCGAACTTCTTGGAAATAAAATGCGGTTTATTTGAACTTCTTAGACGTAAAATACATTTTATTTAACGCCTTTGAAGTAAAATATAGTTTGTGGAACTTCTTGGAAATAAAATACAGCTTTTCCAACTTCTTGGCAATGAAACGCAGACGAAAAATAATAAAACAAGTCGGTGGTATCGCACACTTCACCTCAGTTGTCTTCACTGTCTCCATTTTTTTTTCATATAAGCCTCGATGAGTCTTTGGAAGAACTTCTTATCTTTATTAATAGAATCCAAATACTTCTCCATTAAAAGTCTTTGCCTTTTGCGGATTTTAAAGGTATTTAAGCTGATTTTAATGAGTCAACTTGAACTTGGACTCCTTTCCTTGCTTTCATCTTGAATATTCCTTGAACAGCTCATTTGAAATTACTAAGATACAATAAATTGATGTTTCGCATCTCAATAGAACTGTCTTTGTTCAAGGATTTCAGTGATATGTATAACTCATATAGTGTAAAAAAGTGGACATATGTTGTTTTGCATCTAGCGCCTTCAATTCCTTCAAGAACTATTCCTTTATATCTGTCCATTACAAATCCTTAATAAATGGCGTCCCACGTACAAAACTCAAGAACACTAATGCACAACTGCATGCTAACTGACAATCAAGTAATGTTAAATACATCATTGTGGTAACGCTCACTGACTTGTAACCAAGGCGTCCCGGGTTCGATTACACACAAGTGGTACGTAGCTTACGTTAAGCTGTAGGTCCCGTCCTTAGGACATATTCTTCATCCGATGAAAGACAATGGGAAACCACCACGGGTTCACCTTGTTTAGGGTCCTTCGAGTCAGGACCTGCCTCCGGGCAGAACACTCATTATCATTATCATTAAATAGTATCAACCTCTTTCTTCACAGAACACGGACGACCATAAACACATATAACCAATCAATCATATATTCTTCGTAACAAGTGGTTTTAGTTTCTTTCCTTTTTTATTTAATGGTTCGTTGTTTTCTTATGATATAAGGGACACTGTTCCTGTCGTATGACCAAGGACGAGTGTGAAGTATAAACCATTTCTCTCTACCCCCTCTCTCTCTTTACTCTTTTTTTTTTTCATTTAAAGAAAAATCGGGAGGGAGAAAAAAAAAGAAGCAAGAAAAAAAGACGAACTAACACATTGAACAACTACCGAGGCCTGCCAACAACAGAAATGACCCTTTGGACTATTTGACGAGGTGCCAATGTTCGAATACCAGACGCTGCTGTTCTCGCCAAGGATAAATTACCCCAAAGGCATTGCCAGGAATAACACTAAAGAGCGATTTTCCTCTCGCGAAAGTTCTCTCTTTTATTCGTTTTTTCTTTTTCAATAACTTTTTTTTTCTCACTTGAAAAGCCCGTTACTCATCTTACAAAGACAACCTAATTGTTTCGTAAGTTAAACACTTGAAGGAAAAATCGTATTCTTTTGTCTTATCATCTCCGTACATAAATTTTCCCAATTCCAGAAAAGTCTTTGAAGAAAAGTCCTCAACAAAGTAGGTCATATTTAAGAAAAGCCAGAACAAAAATGGCACAAAAGAATAAAAGCACATCAGAGAACTATATTGATTAAAAAAAAAACATTCAGCAGATGTTACAATTTAATTCAAACTTCAGTTAAGAGTTCTACACAAAAGTGAATCAAGCTTGCTTTGACAAGTGTCACAACTTGATGCAAACTTAGCAAATCAAGCCGAGAAAGTTTAAACAAGGTTGAATCTAGCAGTCTAGCTCACAAGAATCACGTTTGAAATAACCTTGACACAACAAAAAAGGAAAAACTAATACTCTTCTATAAAATTTTTTTAGAAAAATAACCTGAGTGAGAATCGAACTGGACCAGCACACTGATCCAATGTTGTAGTCACTATATCACGGAACCCCACGTCTTAGTTCGCTTTCTAAGATCTCTTTTTACTTAGCTCATCAGATCGCAAGAGATGTACAGAGTAAATGGGTGACTGACGTGACATTAGCGTATGGCGGAACAGTCCTGACACGTGATGGGACTTCATCGCTGTGAGTGACGGCGCCAGTGCAACGAAACAAAATTCAAAAACATGTTTAAGTTTAACAAGTTTCCTTATCGTGTTTAAACAAACCACTTATTGTTGTTCGAACAAGTCTGTTTCATTTTTTATGAAGTTCAACACAATATCAACCTTAACAAGCTTAAAGCAAGTGACTGACGACCTTGTTACAAACTACCATGCTATCTGGGCTTCCTTGCAAACGCTCAGATCTTGTTGAATTAGTTTACAGTTTGGACTGAATTGGCAAAGACTGTCACAAGTTTGGCGGATGACTCTCCTCAGGGGCTTCTCAACTGAGAATAGAAATGGGGAAGGTAGCGATCAGGTTCCTAGTCTCGGTACCATGCAGGTTTTCACCTGACGAACTAAGGAAAAGCAATTAAAAATTTAATCAGGAAAACCGATATGAACGGGACTAAGGCTTGTCAACTCAGTAACCTACACCAACGTTACTTTTTTGAAGTAACTGAGGCTGGCGGATGAAAGAAGATACTACTTGCGTTGTATGCAGGAGAAACCTCAATTCAATTCCTGAACAGATCACTCTGATTATGGTCTTCTCTGAATTCCGTCACATCAGGAAAACATTGGTAAGGAAACTTGATATAAACCAGGACTGGAACTTCCCCATTCCTTATCCCAGAGAACAGGATAACGTATCTAAAACGAGAACCTATACTTCAAATATGGTAGAAGGTTCCTGTAATGTTTCTTTAGAAGCACGTCCACCTATCAAGCTTATTATAACCTACACGATGCGCCCATCCGTTGACGCGTGATAAATCAGAATTAACAACTTCTTTTGGTTATCAACTTGTAGATGGGGTTGCAGTAGTTGTCCATTCTTCTTAAGTCTCTGCTTTTGTCTTCACTTCTATACATGAAACAATCACCTGACACGCTTCCTCATATTGAACCCAAACAACACAACAGTCTGTGTATACAGAGAGTGTGTCCACAGAGTATACCCGGTTTTAAAACACTACCGGGGTAAAACCTTTGGGATCAGGCATAACTGACATTCTTCTCCCGATCAAATGAGTGCTGCATATGAAATATGATTCAAATTGGACAAATACTATGGATTAGTATAGTAGAGAAACATACTATGTACACATTTCTTCTTTTGTTCCTAATGTGCCAATTTTTTTGGTAAAGAAACCTCCGACATTCTTCCAATCCTGCGTCATTGTTTCCTTTCAATACGATGGAGCGCACAAAATCCATTTTTTCCCCATCAAGTAATCATACGTGTTATAAATTGACAATGTTCGATGTTCCTTTTTAGGCCATCTTGTTTCTTATTCCTTTGTAGATTAGATATTGACATTCCATTAATTATTATTTACAAGACAATTTACTGAACTATTCACACAATTCTGTGATGAATTTTTAAAAGGATATTTGATTAATTTATTTTTGAAGATTCGCTTATTTACACATTCGTATATTTTTTTTTTTTGTAACTAGCCATACATCTCATAATTCAGACATCGATCATTAATTAAACAAAATGCGGATAGGGCAATATGCTTCAGGTAATATTAACAGCCTCTAATAGCTTCACAGTTTCACATACCCCATATAGGGGAAGGAAAAAAATCAAGAAATATTATAATGCTCTGTACGCATTTTGAGAGGTTTACAAAATAACCATAGACGCTGTAGTTTTTTGTCTTCGGAGTTGATTGCTTCCATTAATACTTGAATCATTGACTACAAACCAGGGATAATACCCTACAACAGCCTTAATTCATTGAAATTGCTTCACCTAGCTCATTAAGGAAGGGGACACAGAATCGCTACTTTAATATTTAATACCATGTAACAAGATATTTCAGTTACGGTTGTGTGTATACTCTCAAGTAATGTTGCAACAATAAAAATGAAGCAATATCTTGGCCAGCAATTTTATTCTGTGAAAAAAAAAAGTTACAGCTTAATGCTATAAACATCAACTTTAATGTGCGTAAGCATACTGTCGAAACCTGACAACATAGTATAACCGTTGTACTCCAAAGAACACACACACACATACACTTCGTGTAAGAGTCAATCCCATGACAGACCAAATGGGACGAGAACTAGTGTTATGTGAGCACGCCACTTTCTTCTATTCTGGAAAGAGCCTTAGCCCCACCATTTCCCCCGCTCCGAGATCTGGTTAACGAGGATAAATGAAGCTGGGGATCGGAGTGCGTGTGTGTGTGTGTGTGTATGAACGACCAGAGAATAGCGAAAGTGAGTAGGGAAGAAAAGTGGGAGGGAATAGATTGTAGTGGAATTGCATACACCGCAGGAGAAAGTGGTCGTAGCCATCTTTTTTTTTAAATAATAAAAAAAAGAAGAAGAAAACGGCGTGTAATGAGGCAGAGGGAAAAATAACGAAGGTCCGAAGCAATTACTATACCACTTATCATGATCAGGCTGCGTGCAATGCAAAAGAAAAAAAATCCTACTCTTTCTCTCTCCTCCAAGCGGAGGAAGAGTTGGTTGCTAATATCTAACGATTACACAGCTGCGTAAAATTGTTCTTTTTTTCTTCTCTTTTTTAAATTCCCTACGTTTTCTTGACTTATAAAGGACTTTCTTTCTAAAATAAAAAAAAAAAGCAACAATGCACATTGCAGATTTTCAAGTAGCAAATTGTTACCTTGACAACCACTAATCTTGAACCATGTTGAGAACACCATGTGTTGAGATTTGTCACATACGCACAAGGATGAAATATACTAAAGGAAGTTCTATAAAGAGAGAAATAATTTTGTGGAACAAAATACAGATGGCAGTGCAAACTCAAGCTTTGAAAATTCTAAGAGTAGCTTTTTTCCACTCATAGTCTAAGTAAAAGAATGTATTATTTTATTACGAATCTGGTTTTGGTTTATTACATTATAACACATTGAAGAATTTACACGGAATGTGTACAGTAATAGTAATAATTTCAGAACACTCGCAGCTGATAATTTAAGAATTATTTACTAATTTCATCCACTACACCATCGTGGGTGCGTGTAATGTAAAATCAAGAGATGGTGCACCGTTAAAAATTTTCGTACAGTTCGCTGAAAAAAAAAGACACTAACAAAAAGTCAGAAAACCTTCTTCAGTTTAAAAAATAAAAAAAATCAAGCAAAGAAAACTTAGAAACTTTACCTACTAATATGCAGGTTCATAATCCGAATCCTACTAATAGTCGCAATGTGTACTAGCATGTATTATAAGCATTCTTTGCTTGAATATTTTTAGGATCTGAAAGGTTTCTGATTTTTGCTAGTAACGTTCCATTCAAAGGGAGAAGGGGTCTGGAAAATTAAATGCGAAGCATCTTTTTGAAGGCTGACTAAGAGGGAAATATTTCAGAGAGACTTAACTGTGTATACATTATTTTTAAAAAATCGAGGATGGATAATTTGATCTACCCACTCGAATAAAACTTTTCTAGCCACCTAACGGATATACGTAACTTTGCCTTGTCTACTGTATTTTAAATAATTTCTATTTTTACCAGTTAATATTTGCAAAAAATTTTGTTCACCATTTCAATCTGAAACGTCATTCTATTAGAGTGTAAAACACGAAGCTTCTATAGGATGGGTCGAGGATTTTGTTTGTTAGATTTTGAATTCATTTATGGCCTCTAGGCATCTCTGGCTCAGGTCGGGATAGGTCGAAGGTAGAGAATCTATTACGCCTAGATGTATATGTAGATACCGTCCCAGCATTTGTCTAGTGGAACTGAGGAAAATTTGTCATGATTGACGGCCGCTGGGATCGTTCCCAGGACTTTCTGAAGGCAAAGATAATACTTTTACAATCGTTCTGTCCGTCTGTCGATAATTTTTAACTTAGGAAGATTGTTGAGGTGACGTTGGAAAGGTCTCGGCGAGACAAGTTCAAGCCTAAATAGATAATACACATTACAGGGGCGGTGCAAGAGATACGAGGTCAATTTGTATAACTTGGGAACTGCTACGACTAAGAATATGGTTGAGGTGTCATTGGAAAGGTCTCGGCGAGACGAGTACAAACACATATAGGTCATCAACATTGCAAGGGAGGGAGGAAATTTCAACTTAGTTTTTTTTAAAAAAAAGGTCTCACCGCCATGTTTTCCAACGGAACATTGATTATGAAAATAGAATGCTCGCTGCTGAAGTCTGGCGGTGATTTTAATGAATTTACCAAAAATAAATAAAAATGTTTTCAGGGGCGGAGAACGCTCTCAATTCCAATAAGAAGATCTGCTTCTGCCTTTGTTCTTGTTAGCTTCATTACATTTTCTATCATTTTCCGCATGCTCACACGTACCACTATATATTCGTATCTCAAACACATCACCTCTTCAGAAGAGTCATTACTTTCTACATATAACGCATGACTTCTTGGAAATTAATGTGTTTCTCTCTCTCTCTGTCTGTCTGTCTATCTATCTATCTATCTATCTATCTCTTCCTCTCTCTCTCTCTCTCTCTCTCTCTCTCTCTTAGGTTTTTAAACAATGCCTCAACTCCAGTATTGTCGTTTAGGATAACCAACAGACAAAGAGGTTATTGCATTTTTATTTTTTTTCTAGGAAAGATAACTTTTCTTTCTCTATTTTCTTAAAAAAAAAAAACTCCATTCTAGGAAATTTGTATCAGATACTATTTCATGAAAGCTGGTCGTGTGATAAGTGAGCGTGTAAATGGCCATCTACCTTCTCTATGTGCTGTTTCTGCTTTATCTTCGTTTTTTTTATTCTATAATATAAAAAGAACACTTTCTAAAATGACCGCAGTCATTTTCTCTTATGTGTATGCAATTTTCACTGTCATCTATTTTCTCTGCCCCTTCCCTCTCCTTTCGTGTGTGTGTGTGTGTGTGTGTGTGTGACGTCGTTCTTTTTACTGGATTCAATTCCGAGCATCATTGGTTCTCATTAGTTTTCCTCTATGGTTTCGCAAGTACCAATCATTACGGGATACCACCGGCTCCACTCTTTCTTTTCCTTTCCCCCCCCCTTAATTTTCCCTTCCCACCCCCCCCCCACTTCCCCGTTGCCCCTCCTGTGAATTGTTTCCTCGGTAAAATTGATTAAGGCTCTCTAACAGTGACCCTCTCTCTCTCTCTCTCTGACTTTTATTGCTCGTTTCCGCAAAGTTAAAAATAGAAAAGAACGAAAAGAACGTTCAAAAGAATTTCTGTCATTAATGCCATCTTTTCTCCCCATCTTCCTCCTTTAATTTCCTCTCCCCTTCCCTCTTCACACTAATTCTTCTGCCATTGCCTTTTGCTCCTTCCTTATTCCAACAGATACTTTCATTTCACTCTGATTAACAAACACTCAGGGTGAAAAAAAAAATGTGTAAAATCAGTGGCGGTTCGTCATCGTCAAAAACCGAGTGAAGTTATACCAAAATGCCTAATATGTAAACACACAAGCAATCCCTATTTATTAACCATTATCCCAGATTTCCAAAAATTACATGTATAACCTACAAGGGTACTATTCCATTTTACTTAGCGTTGTGCATCTTCCTCAAACAGTCGCAAATATTTCATCCCTTGTTTGAGTGTCTAATGATAGGTTTTATTTAGTTTCACTCAACAATATTTGAAAACTGTATGTTTTTATTTTATTTATCCTCTCTCATAGTCCACTGCCTAATAGCTTTCTATTGAGCCATATTAACGTTAGGCTGTACATTACACATGATGTGATACATGCAACCAACCGCGTGTAGGGTTGACCAAAAGTTGTTGATATCCACCCGAAGGTGTGATTTGCTCCCGATCTCCGCCATGGAGTTAGAGGATGGAGATAGAACATTAGATGGAGATAGAACATAATACAAGGATTATTTTTTTAATGCATTGTATTTTTTAAGTATTCGTATGCACTAAGCAATGACAATGTCTTATTTTTTTCCAGTATATAAGAAACATTTGAGATACAACTTTATTAATCTGAGGTGCTTTCTATTTCTGGATGTACCCTTGTACATATTTTTATTTACGTAAACCACTAATACAATGTTTTGGTTGTTTTTCTGTTTGCACCTTGTACAGACTTTTCAAAACAGTCGAATAAATGCGTTTCTAATTTATGCCTCGGATTGTACATTTCCATAAAAATATTTCACACAAATACAATGTTCTAAGCATTTTGATAAAAATTCTTATATATATATTCCTTTTATTTTAAGCGAACTATGATTGATATTTGTGAATGCTAGACTATTATAGTAGAAAATAATGTTTATCAGAATCGGAGCATTTGTTACAATTATACGTACTTGTACTATTAATAATAATGCTTACGATTTCTGCCGTTATGTTCGATGTGTTGGTATGCCTTATACCACGGATAATACCTTTATAGAGAAGAATTGTTAATACACCCACTCACCTCTTTATACTTTGCTCTCGTTGGCAAAAAATTTATATATAGTGCAGTTCTGAGTTCTGTAGACCTCTGAGAGGGTTCTTGGCTAGCGCGTGGTATGAAATGGGAAGTGCACAACCAATCAGCGACAACTCGCGCTTGCACTACCTACCTCACATTGGCTATTAAAAGTGTCTTCCCACCCATGATCACGCTACGACCAATCAGCGACAACTCGCGCTTGCACTACCTACCTCGCATTGGCTATTAAAAGTGTCTTCCCACCCATGATAACGCTATGATTCCTCCCTCGCGGCTACAGAACTCAGAACTAGATTTATACTTGTAAGCATGTGCCCTTGTATTTTAGTACTGGTTGTGGCGATTAGTAGCACACTCTAGTGAAGAACCCTTTAACTATTCTAATCTTTGTAGACTACTTCTTCCAAAGATTCTATTGTCTGATGCGCCGCTAGGAATGATCACGGTCAGATGTGCCGAAAAAACAAAAGGTTGTTGGTAACCACTGTTCTCGATGATCTCATTCAGACACTACCTAATGTTACAGTTACATTCACAGACAGACGAACAAAATGAGATCAAACAGTCCCCCCCCCCACAAAAAAAAATATGAGTCGTTAAATTTGTCAAGTCAGGAAAATATTTTTTATCTTTGTAAGCCAAGAGGGATTTTTTTTTTTTTTTACATAATTCCTTGCGTGAAGAATCAATTTTGTTGGATCAACGATTTCGGGTCTGATTCTTCTAGCAATCGCCAAGACTCCGAGGGTCTGTTGATAAGCAGCTCAAACACATAGTCATTTTTATAAAATAAACTGGCAACACTTACAATTGGGGTGCCTAGATACGGGAACACCCACAGTGTTTTTCTACTGTGTTGGATAATGTTGATGCCAATTTTGGTGTAGTTAGATCTAATGGAATGGAACATTTTGAAACTTTGATTTTTTAAGTAGATTGGCAACACTGACTCGCCGGTGGCTCTGACCTAGTCTAGCCGACATATTTCCAACGACACCTCAAATACTTCTTGATACCTTGTGGTTCCTGAGATTATTTTTTTAAAACAAGGACGGGCAGGCGTAAGGAGGTTGATAAGCTCCCTTTTCCTTCACCACGTTATCAAGGAACCAAATAAAACCTAATCTAATTTTAAAACTCACTGCTTTAAACGATACGGGGAAAATTTATTGTCTGAAGTTGAAATCTCTGTTACGCATATACTCAAAACTGCAATTAGATTCACATCCGGCTAAGCACGTGTTCACGACATGTCCTTCGTTTGTCCAGAAACCTTAACACGAAATACATACATGGCACACTTCCCACGCCACTGAATGCATGGTTTACTTAGCGACTAATCTGCTGTAGTATGTAACACGACACCGAGCATTGTATATATTCATGTTTCATGTTCTGTAACACTGATATCAGATAGTGTCAGTTACGAATATCAGATAATGAGAGGTTGTCATGGTAATACAAGCATAATATAACCGCAACAATGAACTGTTTCCTCTTTATGGCTCACACACACATATATATGCGAAATGGGTCACTGGAATAATCGACAATACAAATATGTAACAATGAAAATGAATTCTTGTTAAAATTTAAAGTTTTATGGATTGCAAATGTTAATAGTTTAGGTTATATTAATACCTTATAGCAGTGGTTCTCAATATATATCACTCGGGTCCATCATGTGACCTGGCACGAATAGTCTCGGGTCTAATCTTGTCTTGTTCCTTTTGCTGAAACAAATATTGAGTGACATTATTTGAATAACTTTAGCCACCAAAATCACAGAAGTTCTGCGCCACACTTTACAATTAACGACGTTTCAACAAATGTGCCTCGGCGCATTAAGTTGAGAATTACTGTTTTATAGTGTTAACTTTCAGTAAACTAGCAGTGGCGATTCGTGACACAAATAATGGGTAAAGTACTACCAAGACTTTCATCCATCAGCACGTTGTTACATTTATTCAGAGATTTCTGGGATTAAACAGGATACTGATAATGTCACTATCCGGCCTCAGATGATGTTCACTGAATTTCCGGCCCAATTAATGCCTATTTAGTTCGTGCATATGAAAATGATAAATGAAGATGAACTTTAGAAGCTTCACCTGTTGAGCCGCCACTGAAAAGTAGGAGATTTTGTAGTGTGAAACCTTCGAGCGAGGTAATAATTAATCATTGACTGAAAATCGCAAAGCATGTCGTGCCTCCCCCAAACACATACTGCGATTTCTGAATTGCCAAATCGAATATCAATATCGCTGAAAAATCGAATGATATAGAAAATCGAAATATCGAACATTTCACATCGCTGGAAATCGAAAATTCTTCATATCGAAATATCTTTAAAAACTGAAACTAGTTCATATCAAAATATCTTTGAGAATCGAAAACATTCATAATTATGTGTACATCATGATAGCGAACATCAGCCTCCTCGCAAGGGAAAAAAAAAAGTTTCCATTTTTAATTACTTCGATGTTTCCGCTGTTCGATAAAACTTTTGTTATCTATGCGATTATTTCGAGATCAATAATCTTCGATATCGAAAATAAAAGAAAGAACCCATAAGTTCTTTAGCCTTGAAATAATTATTGCTTCAACTGGAACTCTCTTCACTTCGTCAATGATTTTGAGTCTCTGAATTCATGATACTTTGATTGGGGAATATTCCTTGGTTAGTAGTTAGTTAATGAATTGGATTGGACACTTCGAATTTGTCTATTCTTCAACTTAGAAGCAATTTTTCTGTTAATCAGTGATTTAATTTCGATCATCTGAATTGATCGATGCTTTGATTCGAAAATATTCCCTTGACCGAGCGACCATAACTTAGTTACAAGAGAGTCCTTTGTCTTCACATTCGGAAAGACCTTTGTTCGAATACAGAGACAGACCAGCGTGACGGTTTTTGCTTAGTCACGCAAGGCTGATGTCAAGATGGTACTTTCTGGCCGACTTTCTTAAACATCTTCCTCGCCGTTCTACCCCGCACTGAGCCAAAGATACCTAAAGGGCATAAGCATAATCCAATTTAATAATTCTATATGAAACATGTCGATACAACACTTTTTTTAATTCGTGGACGCTTCGACTCGAAAACGATGTTTTCTTGAGTCAATAGTGTAGAAGCACTGAATCAATTATAGGAAATGTTAGCTTTCATATTCCACGTTTTCGCAGCTCTTGACTTTTTTTTCGACAAACTCTTCATCTAGACAATGATTTCGAAGCTCTTGAATTTTTCCATGCTTCAACTCAGAAACATTCATTACAAAGTCGAAGACCTGAAGACTGAATTATTCGAGAGACATTAATGACTTCAGGCCAATTGCAATATTACCAGCTTTTGCAAAAGTATTTGAACAGATCTTATACAAGAGAATTAGTAATCATACTCAACAAGTTATTTCAACTAAGCAGCATGGCTTTGTTTCTCAGAAATCCACGGCAACAAACTTAGCACTTGTTACGGACTACATAGCAAATTCGATGCACGAAGGCAAGGAAGTTGATGTGGTTTATATTGACTTTGAGAAAGCATTTGACAGGGTTAATCAGAATACATTACTGGAAAAGATCAATCACTATCACTTCACACCCACTGTGATTAGGCTCCTCTATTCGTACTTAAATCTCAAGCAATCAGTTGTCTATAAAGAATACAAATCATATGAATATTCTGCACTCTCAGGAGTTCCTCAAGGTTCGAAACTAGGACCTTTGTTATTCCTCTTATTTGTTAATGACCTTTCTGATTGTGTGCCTGATAATGAAAAATTGTTATTTGCAGATGACTTTAAAATATATACAAAAGTCAACTCTATCGGAGACTGCATAAGACTTCAGCAAAGCTTAGATAATATTGCAAACTGGTGTGCTATTAATCAACTTGGAGTCAACATAAGTAAGTGTAAAGTATTATCATTTAATAGAAATAAAACCACTCATCAATTTGATTATTCCATTAATAAAATTGTACTAAACAGACCTACTGTAGTTAAGGATCTTGGTGTCAGTTTTGACTCGAAATTGACTTTTAACATACATGTTACAAATATAAAAAATGAAGCCTTGAAGTTACTAGGATTCGTAATTAGGACGGGAAGAGAATTCAACAACATATCAACACTGAAAAAATTTACTATGCTTATGTTCGCTCCAAGGTAGAATATGCTT
>JAGDQP010024494.1:6427-27905 GCA_022664845.1 Lepisma saccharinum | reverse complement strand
GGGGTGAAGATGTACTCCGTGGTGGTGTAGTGCTGCAGGGAGATTTTGGTTAAGATAAAGGAGGCGCATCCTCTCAAAAGCAGTGAATTTGAGGGGCGAGCCCCGGCTCCCAGCGAAACTTCGAAATCTACCTCAGCCTGTAGGCCTACCGAAAGGGATTTTTTTTATATCGGATCAATCATATTGTCTGTGGAGTTCTTAATTGTGTAGTCTCCTCCATTCTCCGGCGTTCTGTTTCGACCCGTATATCTTTCTCAAAACTTTTTTAAACACACCCCTAATTAATGTTCAACTGCCAGGGTCGTACTTTAACTTTCGCAATGTAAAAGTATTCTCGGCAGAATAACAGTTTTGTATATTTTCAGTTTCAACTTTTTTTTTGATATTAATCGCTAGGTTAGGAGTGTCTGGACCGAATAGAAACATGCCTTGTCCGATGCTAAGCTAATTTTTATTTCTTCAGTTACCTCGTTTTTGCTTATTACGTATGCTCCCAAGTATTTAAATTTGTTTACTTTCTCTATGTTCTCATTCTTAATTCTTATGTACCTATTTCCTTCATTCCCTGTGCTTCGGCTTGTTATCATGTATTTTGTTTTATCTATGTTTACCTGTAGACCTATCTCACCGCACGCTTCTACTAAGACATCGGTGTTGCTTTGTAGTGCATCTATATCGTCCCCTATTAAATCTACATCATCCGCGTATACGAACAGTTGATTCAAACCATTGAATTTTAGTCCCTTTTTGTTCCCTTTAATTTTGTAACTAGAATATTGTAATGCAAAGTTTAAGAATAGTGGCATCATTTTGCTTCAATTCGCTGCGAATATCGAAACTATTTGACATATTTCTTTTTTTTTTTTAATTTTTATTACTCCTATATCCAATATACATTGGTGTCTGGAGAGTTAACACACTAACAATGGTATTACACGATATTTGTATGTTGTGAGGTATAGTCAATAAGTTTTTAGTATATTCAATAGATTTGTAATATAGACAATAACATTTATGATATAGATAAATTTGCGATATAGATTTTGTGAATATATAAGATTTACAAAGTTCATAAAAATACTTACTAATAAATTATATTGCACGATATTTATATATTGTGTAGAATAGAAAATACATTTTTAATATAGACAATAAATTTCTAATATATACAATAAAATTGTAATATGAACTTGTGTACAAAGTACCTTATAGTATATATGCTTAGCCTATTATATTTGTGCGACATAGTGAATTGAGCTGCTGTGGAATTTTATGGTAAGAATTCTTTTACATCGTAATATGCCTTATCCAGAAAGTGTTCCTTTAAATGTTTCTTAAATCTATTTGTTTTCTTCATTCCTTATACGCGTATGTGTTTGCAGCTGGTTGTATATTTTGACACCCATATAACTAGGTCCTTCTTGAACAAGAGTTACTCTGGTAAAATACTGTAATTTTTCATCTTTTTTTTTTCTAGTACCATATTTATGTTTTCTTATAAGTGTATCGTTGTTTATTTTTGTATATAAATATATAAAGAAGGAAGAGTCAGTATTTTATATTGTTTAAAGAGTTCTTTGCAAGAAGTTCTTCCGCTAACTCCGACGATGATACGCAGTGTCGTCTGCTTTTGTTTACCGAAGATTGATGCTGCTTCTGATGCGTTGCCCCAGAATATGATGTCATAACTTATTATTGGATAATTAAGTCCAAAATAAACCTGAATTAATGTGTTTGTGCTTAATGTCTTTTTTAGTATTCTTAGGGCAAACAATTTAGAATTTAGTTTGTTTTCTACCTTGCTTATGTGACTGTTCCATTTAAGATTTTCGTGTACTGTTTTTTCTAGAAACGTTGTTTCGGTGTTTGTGTTCACATTTAAAAAAAGTTTTTATTACAGTATTTTTATGGAAGATCATGTATTGTGTTTTTATGTCATTTATTATCAGACTGCTACTGTCAAACAATTTTTAGTTTGTTCTGATATTCTAATAACAGCCAGTTTGTTCTGATATTTGCGCGTAAGTCATTCATATATTTTCCTTTAACAATTATGCTTGTGTCATCAGCATATAGAATTACCTGCCTTTGTATTATGTACGTAAGTGGATACTTTATGTATAATATAAATTATAAGGGTCCTAAAATCGATCCATGTGGAACCCCATGTTGGATTGTCATTTGTTTTGATATATGTTTTGTCTTCTTTCCCCGTCTGTGTTATTTGCGACTTCAACTGCTTGTTTTCTGTTTGTTTGGTAGGATTGGAGTAATTGTAATGCCTTTCCTCTAATCCCATATTGTTCTAGTTTTATTTAAAGCAGTATTTCGTGATTTGCAAGATCAAAGGCCTTACTAAGGTCATAGAATATACCTATAGTTAATTAGTTTTCATTCACAGTCCGTAGAATACAGTCAATCAAGATGTGGAAGTTACAGTTGTTATACTTCCTTGGGGAAGAAACCCATGCTCATCTTTACGAAATACATTACGTTCTGTTAGAAATTCTATTGAACTCTTTTTTCTTATTAGTTTTTCGAGAATCTTACCAAATATAGGAAGTAAGGATATAGGTCTGTAGTTTTGTACAAGCGATATATATCCTTTTTCCATTACCTAGACGCATTCTGCTTATGTACCATACTGTAATAATGGCTGTGTTAGTTCAACCTTTTCGGTGTGTTGTGTGAATTTGGTGATTCAGAACTGTGAAAGAGCTTCATTACGTTAAATTTGGATTGGTTTTAACAAGTTATACTACTAAGCTACACTTGTTTTAGTTTTGTCACTTTATTTCTGAACACCCTGTTGTTTTTCTCAGGGTTTGCGTAGGATATTTGCCCGGTCGGATATTATCGCTTTTCAACTAATGCTCTTGAAAACATTAAAAGCAGACAGCTATATCTGAAGCTGCTATAGGACAGGGAGCTAGACAGGCACTTGATACCAGTTACTTAATCTTCTGCTTCCTTGATTCAGAGAGCTCTTGAAATCTTAAGAGCTGCTCAATTAGAGCACATACTTTAAAGTTCGGTAGACCGAACTGAGATTACTTAAATAGATTTTTCATATGTTAGTTGGTTTACGCGTACACTTGGCCATATAATTCTTGTTATAACTGACCAATCACAACGCTTGAAAATGCATAAAATAGCTATCGAAAAGAATTTCTTACATACATACAACTGAAATCCCTCCTGACAGACATACGTGTCCTTTTATAGGTTTCAACCAAGACTGAGTTATTGACTAATTCGTATTCTTCGTACGTCACTGGTAAAAACGACAATAAAAGAAATATACAGTACATAATAAAACGTTAATAACTTTTATACAAAAAACTATATCAAAAACCAAATTTGTAGAGCTTGCAGTTTATATGTGTACGAACATACACGAATGGTTATACCCGCATTTGTGGGCATCATACACAAGCTGATGCCGTTACATGGTAACACATCCATTGTGCTGTCGCCCAAATCCAACAATTGTTAGTTGTGTTTATTTAACACAAAAAAAGAGTGGTCGTCTTGGGACACCGAAAAGTGTTGAATTAACGCAGTCATATTTTGCTATGTTGGGTCGGTGAAACCCATCCACACTATCTGAACATTTTTTTTAAAATTTAAATTGTACCAGAATTTTTTTTTTTTTTTTTTTTTTTTTTTTTTAGTGTTTTCCGTCAACACTAGACTAAAACAAGTGAGCCCGTCTCCACTTTTTAAATCTTTTTCTTATATTTCAAGATCTAAGGATACTATCGAAAATTTTAGAACATAGTTCCCTAGTACTTACAAATTAGGAATGAAATACAACGGTCCGTGACTCGAGACATGATCCGTTGATGAGTACTCAGTCTTGAAATTAAATGATGACATCATAATCTTTGATAACGCGTTACTCAAAAATTACTAACATCTCGAAATCCATAAACCGAGCGTCGTAGCTCATTGGTTGAGTGTTGGAGCAGCATTCGGGAGGTCGTGGACTCTTTCTCCAGTCAAATGTCAGGATGGCACTTTCTACACAGGCCTACACTTTGTCGGACTCCTTTACCTTCCTCTATCTCGGCCTGAGCCTTAGAAAGGTCATTAATAAAATTAAAAAAAAAATCGAAATCCATTATATCATATCACATGTCTTGTCAGTACTAGAGAAGTATGTTCGAAAACTTCTGATGCTGCTGTTAGATTTTGAAATACTTTTGAAATATATTAAATACTAGTGGGAGAGGCCCCTTAATAGATAAATTCAACAATTAGACACTATAGATATGTCTTCCACAAAATTTATGAAGTTTAATCAATGTTAATCAGATTTGTACCACACATTGCAGATACATAGAGAAAAAGAATGGACAATATTTATTCTTCCTTTTATCCGTTAAACTACTGGGTGATCTAATAGGTCATCCAGCATATAAGTGACTAAACATGCTAGTCAAGAAAACAAAGAACAGATGGGAATAACATAATCAAATGATCTTTTACGCTTTTTTATAAACAATCGTATTAATTTGGCTAAGGGATGCCAAGTCAGTGTCACATTTAGTTAATAAATATTTCCATCTATTGGACAACAAGAGAAACCTGTATATCTTGTCCTCTGTGTTGCTAACAAACTCTTTCTCCAGAACGGATAGAGTCAAAGAAGAAGATGAATTTTCTCTGCAACAAGAACACGGAAGCTTCTGACACAAAAAAAGGGGCTCTGAAGATCCAAATATCTTTAGTTAAAAGATATGTCTTTCTTTAGAATTCAGTAAGATACCAAAAAAAAGGAAGATAGAAAAAAAAACACATCTGTGCTCTGAGAGAATGGACGTTTTTTTTTTTCGTCAGACTGAGTTGCCCGCAGAGAATTGAGCTATTAATATCACGCAGGTCTTCAGCTTCAAACATTATCCAACCTGTCGCTGCGTATCACATTGCAGTATTTGTCTCTCTTTCATCCTCCATCCCCACTTCCCCAACTCATACACCCTCACTTCCAGGGGGTTATGTTTACCCCAAAGTCATCCCCCTTTCTTACTAGACGCAAAGCCTAAAAAAGGGGGTTACCATTTCTTCTTTTCTCTGAACGTAGTAAATGAGAAAACTGGGAAAACAAAAACGAAATTCTAGAACGAAACAGAAAAAAAAAACTTTTAAGAAAATAAGAAATAGACAATAAAGCGAAAAGAAAGACCAGAGCAAAAAGGAAAAGAGAGAGGAGAAACAATGAGAAGAAACAAGAAATAAAACTGAGTCCATTTCTCATCACACTTTCGATTGTCTTCCTGCATCCCCCCCCCCCACCCTCGCTTCTGGCCCAGACCGCCCCTGCTCACTCGATTTTCATCTTTCTTTTCTCTTTCCGATAGTGTTTTGTTGCAGTCAACGAGGACGACAAGAAATTGTGACAAATGAGCGGACGATCACGTAAAGACAAGAAAACGTTTGAAGATCAAAATAGAGAGATAAGACACCTCTCTGGACAATATATACGTATATATGATAGATAGATAGATGATGAATCTACATTTATGACTTGTATCGTTTTGACAGTAATGTTCTCAGACTGACTGAAAGCATAAAGTACGATTATATTAAACCATATGTACAGAACGTATGGTTTAATGTGATTTCTGGTTGGATTAAATCGCTTAAATGCTGTAAAGAGGTATATTAGATACTTAAGTATTGCCTATAGAGATAAATCATGCCTCAAGTCTACCTGCGACATCTAATAGATATGGAGTAGATATCTAATTAAAATATTTGTCATCACACGTTCTATATCCAGTCGAAGGTGTATATTATAAGTCTATTAAATATATCGTTCATACATTACTAACGCTGATCGGAAGGCGTTTGTCCTCCAGACCACGGTGTTGGGTACACATAATTTACTAAATATGGGGTATTGATATATTGAAAGAAACATTCAGATTGCTTTTGCAGGTTCAAAACAATTGGCGAATGTGGGGACATGGATTAGCGAAAGTGTAGCAAATTTGTAAGGCACATAGATATGTATGGTGAAAAACTGATGTATCAATCGTCTTCAAGACGTGCATGTAGTTTATACTGCTTTCCATATATCATACGCCACGTTATTCTGCTGCTTTAATACAATTGTAATGTAGGGGAAAGTCGCCAAATATGGAATAGAAACTTAATATGGAATACTGGGTTTTTACGGAAACAGAGACTGCCAACACTGATTCCTCTTCACCACGTGATAGCCCTCTCGAAACTAGTATTAAAGTCAATAATTGTGGAAGCTGTAGGATTGACGACGTTGGCGCTGTGATCTTATTTTCATTTTTACGTTTTCGTAAAGTTGTGACAGATACGTCTTTCAAAAGTTATCTAACACTACACTGAAGTTCCAAAAGTAATGGGATAACGGGAGGGAACTAGTTGATGACAGAGTAACATCGCGGTATACCGGTTCGAACTTCGCGAAGAAGTTACAGTTGGGTCAATTGAATTGCAGTGAAACGTCGTGTACCGTGGTGATGATAGTTGGTACTAGAGGAATGGGGCATGCGATTTCGGAAGTCGTCCAGACATTGAACTTTACTCGCTTCTCAGTGTCAAGAGTGGACCGTGACTACTTCATTGGAGGCATTACAATCTATAAGGAACAACGCAGTGGCCACCTACGGGTGATGATTGACCGCGATCGGCGACGTCTGGGCAGACGCGTCCGGAAAGCAGACAAGCAACAGTGCGTGATCTGACAGGAGGAATGCAGGACGTCCCAGGAACGTATCTCACAGGTCAGTGCAGTACAATGTGGTCTCTATGGGGTATTGGAGCCGAAGGCCGACACATGTGCCGTTACTAATTGCTGTCCATCGACGGCCGAGACTCACATAGGCTCAGAAACAGGTGGATTTGGCCTTAGAGGACCGTCAACGTGTAGCACGGTCAGATGAGTCACGTTTCCAATTGGTACGCGCGAATGGTAGGGTCCGGGTGTGGCGCAAATCCCATAAGGTCATGGACCCAAGTTGTCAACAATGCACTGTGCAAGATAGTGGTGGCTTCGTCATGATGTGGGGCGTGTTTACCTGGCATGGTTTGGGTTCTCTGGTCCGCTTGAACTTAACATTGACCGGTCATTCCTATATTCAGCTGCCTGGTGATCATCTCCAGCTCTTTATGGGCTTCATGTAAAGATGAGATTTTGTAGGATGACAATGTGCCATTTAACCGGGCTGCAATGGTGCGCGACTAGTTTGAGGAACATTTTGGCAACTTCCAACCCATGATTTGGTTCGCTAGATCTCCCAAACATGAACCCTATCGATCACACGTGGGATATCATGGAACGGACTATTCGTTCCCAGGATCCTCTACTTTTAACAACCACCAAACTTTGGAAGACAATCGAGACTGCATGGTTGCACATCCCTCCAGCGGACTACCAGCGACGTATGGCGTCCCTGTCACGTCGATTTGATTTACTTCGCCGTGCTCGAGGTGGTTTTACGCGTGATTAAGTAACTATCCCTTGACTTTTGTCACATCCGTGTAATAGCTATAATTTAAAAATTAAATTTATAGCAGCAAATTCACAATATGCAAGTAGCTTTTAAACTACGCCATATTTATTCCACAATGTTGTTCTATTGTTGTGGTATGAATCATTAAATTTCAAAATAGCAAATAACGTATTATGGAATACTTTGGGTTTCTAAAATGGAGTAGTAGATTATAGGAGCCTACTAATGCGTTTAATGTATACCTATTGCAGCAGGTAACAGAACACACATAGTCTACACACATATTCTACAGCATATAGGGAAACATAAGTTCCAAAATGTAGTCTAAGTATACTATTGTATTCTCCCGGACCAATCATGTTAGTAACCTTCCTGTCGCATCTGGATTCTAAAACATGTTTTATCTATTGTTACAGAACGGCTAATCGATAGAGCATTGAAAGTAAACGCAAGAAGTGGAATGAAATCAATATAGCTTCTCGTATCCAGACGATTCTGGAAAAGAAAATGGTATTTTTAAAGAGTATTTCATATTTTGCGCCATTTTTCCAAAAGTGTAAAATCTACCCTTTAACAATAAATATTGTAAAGTGACGTCAATTATGCAATAAAGGTATGCGTAAAAATGCGTGCTTTTGTTTGTAAATAAATAGTGGAAGACGGAGGTAACCGACAATAGCAACCGAAGAGGGCCGAGGATCCAGACGACGTCTGACACTACAGAGCCAGCGAACCTGGACAGAATGAAAGGCGTCGCACCGCTCCAAGAAACTACTATTCTGTTACGGAAATAGTTAACTTCCTACCTTGGTCGGATTTGCTACGGAATAGGTCATCCTTACCTTTGGTCGTACCTGCTACGGGGTAGACCAACTTATTTACGTCCTTATCTGCCATAGGATGGGCAAAACACCCCAAGTCTATTTCCGCTACGGGATGGAACTTCCCCTAACGTGTGTACAACAAATTATAACTTCCCGTTACAATGCATGCAAGGCGAGTCTCTAGTTTAAGCTATGTTAAAGAGTTGGGTAGAATAGTCTCAATTCATTCGCGGTAACTTTCTGCCGTGAACATATGAAAGATAATGAGGACTCCAGTAGACGAGGTACACAAGTGACATTGCAAATAAAAATAATAGTTCGAGGTAATGTTTTATTTAACCCGAAATATCTATATGTTACACAAAATTGCTATATTTAGTACAAGGACAGGCTCGTTTTCCGACTTCAAATACATTATTTTCAGTGTACATCCAACAAGTGATCCCCAACTTCTATAGCCTAAAATAATCTACACATGATGAGTTATCATTACGCCAAATTTGACATCTGTGGCTGTCACCTCTTTGAGGATCTTTGAAGTCAAAAATCAACTGTGGAGTCAACACATAAAAGTACTCGTAATATTCCTTTCGTCTGAACAGATCAACGAAGTTAGAACGACGTGATTGTTTTGTTATTTACAGTTCACAAACTTACAGTACATATAATACATCAGTAGACTGATACGGCACACTGATTACTTCAGGCACACAAATCGGATGTTTTGGTACTTCCACGGTCTGAACAGTTTTGGTCAGTGATATATGAATTAACATAATTTCATTTTTATTGTAACAAAGGTATTTATCCGGTCCACTTGATACATTTGATTCATGTGCTTGGTCAATGTGTCCAAGCCGGAACAAGATTATCTTATTATAATACTTACGGTATATACGAAAGAGGAATACCAAGAAATACCCTCTGAAAAATGTGCAAAGCGATCTTTTTCTGATCTCTTGAAACGAAAACCCAATCATGGTGCCAGCCACAATAAACAAACACCCTGGACAAAACTAGGAATTTTTTTAGAGTAGTACATGATAAACTAATGTGGTTCGGATTTTTTATGCGTCGTGCTACAATTATAGTGAAGAAAACTGAACCTTTTGTTTTCGAAAAAGTTAAAATTTCCACGCTTTTCAATGCGACTTCAAGTGATGCACTATTAACGTTTAAAGAATATTGATATAGCTTCAAAAAAATGTATGTATGTGTGTCCGTGTGCTGATTCAAAGCATGGAAGCTTTTAAAACGAATTCAGAGGGCATAATGCAAGTCCATAGACTGATTGTCGACTAGTTCATCTTTAGCATGCTCTGAAATGTTCTTACCGTTTTCATTTTTAATGTATTGTTTTACAGTCACATTAACCTAATGTTTTCATTTTTTAATGTATTGTTCGACAGTCACATTAACCCAATGCTTTCATTTTAATGTATTGTTTTACAGTCACATTAACCTAATGTTTTCAGTCTAAAGTATTGTTCTACAGTCACATTAACCTAATGTTTTCAGTTTAAAGTATTGTTCTACAGTCACATTAACCTAATGTTTTCATTTTTAATGTATTGTTCTAGAGTCACATTAACCTAATGTTTTCATTTTGAACATATTGTTCTACAGTCACATTTTTAATGTATTGTTCTACACTCTACAGTCACATTAACCAAATGTTTTCAGTTTTAAAGTATTGTTCTACAGTCACATTAACCTAATGTTTTCAATTTCAACATATTGTTCTACAGTCACATTAACCTAATGCTTTCATTTTTAATGTATTGTTCTAGAGTCACATTAACCTAATGTTTTCATTTTGAACATATTGTTCTACAGTCACATTTTTAATGTATTGTTCTACACTCTACAGTCACATTAACCAAATGTTTTCAGTTTTAATGTATTGTTCTACAGTCACATTAACCTAATGTTTTCAGTTTAAAGTATTGTTCTACAGTCACATTAACCTAATGTTTTCATTTTTAAGGTATTGTTCTACAGTCACATTAACCTTAATCAAAACACTAAGAGAAGTATATATTTCTAGCTTCTCCACTAGAGGAAACTAGAAGGAAAATAAAATAATAAAATCACATAAAAGAAAGAACAACTCTCTCTTCGTTTTGCGAAAGAGGAGGACGAACATAACACTCGACTTTGAACCAAGGGCGACGGCAAGCTGTCAAATAAAAGGGACATATTTCTCCATTTCCTTATATATTTTTTTTCACTTTTTCCTCTTTTTCTAGAAGACAAGCAAAAGGATGAGTAAGAGAGAGAGTCGTACCGCCGTCATCTCGGGAATCAATAACAATATGAGATTGTAGTTGCCATCCGGAGGGACGCCCTCTGCTTGGGTGGGATCTGTTTCAATGTGATAAAGAGGAGAAGAAGTCACAGGAGATAGAAGAATAAAACTGAACGAAAAAAAAAATAGATGTGGAAACGAAAAATAAGAACAAGTAGAAAGGAAATATATATGGGGCGCGGTGCATCATGGTGAGGTTCAAATTTGTTTGAAAATTGGGGCTACTGAACAAAATGCAGATTTTCTTGTAACAAAAAGGACAACCAATAAAGGATTTCAGTTTAAAACTGCTTATTGTTGACAACGTATTATTGCTTTTAAAAATTATTTATGTTTGTAAGCACGAAGACTATTGGCTTAGACTACACATATAGGGTAATTTCAGGGAAGACGCGTTATTGGACAAAATGCGCTACTCACTGTGTAAGCTAACACCGTGAAACCAGGCAAACCTAAAAAGCTGATAAAGCTTTCCCCCTATTACGGGAAATCATCAAAAGGTATTATAAAAGACCCAAGAGAATACATCTCCTGTTAACAGATATATTACGATTTCGAAGTGAAATTGCGGAAGGTAGTTTGGCGCTTATCTGTTTTCCGTATGATGCATTTTCCAGATGAGCACATGATATATTATCGAGCTGAAACATATAGCAAATTTGTCAAAACATTGTTAGTACAAAGACATTTCGTTTTTGTTTAAGATATGCAGCTGCGTGTAAAGGTGGAAAATGTCCTCTTAAAACGCGATAAAGCTAAAAAATGTCGCGTAGAAGAGCTGTTCATCACTAGACCTTCATGTTTCAATCACAGTGGGTGTGTGATGTAAGTAATCACCATACAAGTTGTAAGATACAAATAGGCATTTAGTCTCATATGAAAGGTAGAGAAGTAGCCGTTCTAAAAGGGATGTGACACCCTTAAGTGCCGACTAACATAGACTCAAAGTCACCGATTTAACTTTGGATACATTAAAAGCGGTAATCGCTTTTGATGAAAATGTTTTTTAACTAAATTATTAAATGTTCTTCTTAACTTAATTGGGATACATTCATAGTGTATATGTGCAAAGGTGTGCATCCCTCCGGAGGTCACCCCTCAACATAATTCCCTCTCACCCTCCAACCTGGAGGGTGGTGTGGAGTGGAGGTGGAAGGTCAGATCAGAGCTGGAGTGGAGGTGGAGAGGCAGAACAGAGCTGGAGTGGAGGTGCAGTGGTGGTGACCTCCGTGCTGGAGGGTGATATGGAGTGGAGCTGGAGGGTGATGTGGAGTGGAGGTGGAGGGTGATGTGGAGTGGAGGTGGAGGGCAGGCCATAGCTGGAGTGTAGGTGGTGGTGACCTCCGTGCTGGAGGGCGAACTCCATGCTGGGGGAGGACTTGTTTCACTACTACATAGTGAAATGAAATAGTTCAGTGGCCTTCGTAAGTTCGTACCACTAGCTACGGTGCGAGTATGTGTGTGAGTTTTCATATTTTTGAATATGTGAGTCCTTCTTAGTATCACCAGAGGGCGCCCTATAAGTAAGACCTCGATTTCTACCTGGTCCGGAAGAGATTTCACGAGGGGCGTCACGTAACGGGCTAAACTTAAGGCTGCCCACTCAGTCCATAAAGTGTTTTAGGGATGGCCAAATCTGGTAAAATATTATTTGGAACCCGGATATCTATTGTGATGCGGATTGAACATATCTCGCTAACGGATGGAACATTATACGGTGAAAATCCCGGGTGACGGGTAAAATGCAAAAGAAGGATATCCGTTAAACAGTGATGTAGCTAATCTTTATTAACCGTTACGCTGGCTGAGTATTTTCAAAATCAAGTTAAGTGTGATAGGCTTGTCAGCTTGTTTTAAATAAATTTATTAAAAGGTAGTACCAGGACACTTCATTCACGAATGGTTTCCTCCTATTAGTTAGGAAAGTACTTGTGTAAATTACACAGGGTGTTGAGAAATAGCACCGACAAACCTATCTCGCGAGATTTCTGACATGAAAATAAGTAAGAAAAAAAATAAAGACTATCGAAGATGCACAAATGAGTTTCGGCACTATAGACTGCCGAAACCGTGGGAGAATAAACTTTAAAGCTTGATATATCCAATACTAGTAACAGTAGAACTGTGGAGTCAAGGTACCCTCAAAGACTTTAAACCTGCTCTATCCACAAATGCATATTGCAAAATTGTGCAATGAGTGTGCAAGGGATTCTCCAAAGAAAGAAGGGTATTCCCAGATACTTTCTGGAATGAATGTGGGTTAGAAATAAGCAAGATGACGACGACTTTTTGTATGAGTACGGATGGTATACGTAATTACTAGCATCTAACCGGACAATGACAGTCTGTCTCTTTTGCTGATAAAATGTAACACAAACGTCCGTTGAAATATATGCACTTTTATCCTGTTTGTTATGCAACCAGACATATTTTTTTCTTGTTTTCATGTTAGGAATCTCACGAGATAGGTTTGTCGGTGTTATTTCTCAACACCCTGTATAGTGTACCTTTGAAATAATAGTAATAATGGTTCAAGTCTTGTGTTTGGATCGTTGAAACTCATGTTGGAGTAGGCTAACAAACTCCCGTCGATATGTAAGCAGGTTGCTTACAAAAATTTTAGTCACGCATTAGCGACAGTTCTTTGCACGTTTTACTTACCCGATAGTGAATAAAATCGCACGATGTCCATAACCATTAGCAACTTGACAAATGAACGAACGCAAGCAACGCACGTGTATATGAAAATAAACCTAAAACCTCTGTTCTTTCATTATTTTATTAATTTTTCTTAAAGAATGCTTATAAATTAGAGCAGTTTTGTGGCTACTATGTATTATAAAAATAAGAAAGCATCCTTTCTTTCTTTTTTCATATTTCAACCTCCCGTTTTTAAAACCTTTTTTTTTTCTTTTATTCGAGTTCAATCCAGTTGGGCTCGCTTGAGAAGAGATCGAGTCTATCGCACTGGAAAGGGGTTTAATCTCAACGCATGGTGGATTCTTCCTTCGTCTCACCTCCAGACCTCTTCAGATTGGATCCTACTCCTCTTCGTCATCATCTTCGAAAGCCTCTTCTGCTTTCCTCGAGGGTGGTAAGCGAGAAAGGAACGGCGTCTTTTCTCCTCCCTTCGCTCAGGGTCTTAATTCTTTCTACGACTGACTGTCTCGCCCTTTATCCCTTTACTCTCACACACACACTCATCCCCCCAAGAGACTCGTTGGCACCAGCTGCCCTCTTCTTGGAGTCGCCATAAGCCCGACATTTAGATGACGACCTACCTACCTAACTCCTCTTCGTGCCCATTCTTCCTTTGCGTTCTTCTTCTAACACCATCAGAACGACAATACTACACAATCTCTTGTGCGCTCACGTTATCTTCCGCCTACGCTTTTGATAACTTCTCCTTCCTTAGTTGGTCGGGTTTACTACATGAACGTAGGCTAAAGGGAATAGAAAAAGAAAAATACGGCATGTAAAGGAAGAAAGTACTTTATCCTATCTTCTTCAGTCTATCGATGTTTCTTTGTTTGAGAAAATAATTCTCAAATCATTAAGAAAAATAATTATGTACGAGAGGCTCAAAACATTTTTCACACTAAAACAAAAGTTACTTACAAATGTTTACTGATTTCTTGCTATTCTTTAAGCACAAACAAATTTACAGTCAATTTCAAACAGTCCGACAAAATGCTATAACCGAACAGAAAAACAATAACAGGTGTACCCCAAGGAAATGTCTTGGGGCCGTTACTTATTTTATGTCTTTTGAATGATCTTACTATTACTTTATTTCGTAATTTGTTTACTCGATATTCATTTTTTTATAATACTCAGTCTCAAGGTAACAACAGGAATGGCTCAGAAACCACTTGAGACTGTAGAAGTCAAATGAAATTCTTCGAAATCATTTAAGAAGAAAGCAATATAATGACATGCGAATACTCTTCGCCATTGGCAACACGCAGCTCTGACAAAGATTAGTGAAGAAGTGGCGCTTAACGCCTTGTTTACCTGAGCGGATGACTCATTCATGAAGCAGTGTGTATGTGCAGTTGTCTGTGTGAGTTGCGGAGCTTTGCAAAGAAGATTACCGTAGTGTGATCCTGTTTCTAACAACCGGTGGCGGACATTTAAAGCAGAATAGAAGCATGGTCAACTTTGTTATAGGATGTGAAATAAGAATTCACTTTTGTGATGTATTAATTTACTATAATTTGACAGAATATTATTATGTTAGTACAACACTGCTAAGTTTTAGTTGGTTGATAAGACAATTGACAATCGTTGGAAAATATCAGTGTGAGTTTTAATGTGTAGTATTGAAGGATTTTGAATATAGTGAGCACTACTGCTTAGTGATATAGGAAGTAAGGCTGTTTTATGATAATATTCTGGATAGAGGTTCTAAGAAGAATGCAACTATAAGCAATGATATGAAACTTAGATCTGTACTGAATTAGAGACTATTTTTTATATTGACAAGTTATCATTGAGAATACAGAAGAATAAATCGGCATAAGCAAGATAAAAGAAAACAGTTTGATTCATAAAATAATTAAACTACAACTGTGACTATATCTTGATAAAAGAACGTAGATTTAACTGTCCTTGCCAGGGTAAACTTTATGTACTAAACATGAGTATTTATTGGGATTTAACATTTGATACTAGCTCATAGATGGGAGTGTTGTTCAGTTCACAAACTATTTGAGATTTGATCCACGTATATGAAATAAACCAAACTATTTACAAGAACCTAATCGTTTTAAAGCTACTATTTATAATATACCTAATACTAATAAGAAAATATCGTTAATCAGGAATTCTACAATTATGAGAGCATCGAGCATCCACTGTTGATAGTCTGGAGTCTGCTTCCCAAATTCATTTTCTTAAAACAAATTCATGTGGCTTATCTGTTACAAAAATTACATAATATTTTAACAGAATGTTCCAGATAAATATTCATTTTAACCTAGCTTTTGAACGAGAAATACCTACATAATGATACAGACTTTGAATTTCCAATGCAAGCCAATAATAGCAGACGCGTTGCTTAGTCAGCTTTGGACACTTGTGACGTTGACCACTGAAAATTCTTTTCTTTTCGCGATAAAATTCTGGTTCAATTTTTTCTCCTTATTTGTATAAATCTTGAATTTCTCATTTAGTAATATTTTAATTAACGAGAATTTTATATAAATACTTTCAATAGATTTATGAAAGAAAACCTTTACTCCGTACTTTAGTAGAAATCTCGTTTTCATTTCATTAAATATATAAAAATCAATCTTACCATTATGGACACTGATGTTTATATACCTTAATCATGGTAAACATACCTGAAAGAAAAAAAAACTGTATTAAAACCTTATGAGAAAAGTTGTGCTTAGAAATACATTGTTTATCGAAAAAGTAGCAGCAAAATGCAACAATAAATATTGCTTTTAACAGCTAGGCTATAATATTTGAAACCAATTTGGATTTATAATACAAACAAACAATTTAGATGTAAAATACAGTGGCGAAGATTAGTCAACAAAACACTTCTTAGTTAAGGTATGATGGATTTCATGGATCCAGGAATGCAGTGAAGCAATGGAGTAAGCGCGTATAAACTTCAACGAGAACTCGAAACCTCACGGTGAGGGTTAATTCATGCGTCGACAGAAAGTGTACTACACTTTTGCAGTAAACTAGCTGCAAATTAAGGAGTTTGTAAGTTAGTTCTTTGCCGAAAATAATGTTGTACGTCGCACCTAATCCACAGTCATTCTGTATATTTCTCTCAAACCATAGAAATACGTAATCTCAATCTACTAACAAGATTAAGAAATATAACAAAATACGAACAGTCAACTTGATTTAGCTCTGAAAATTTTGTAAACGAACAAAATTTAATATTTTTAGGTGAAAGGAGACTGATTTTTATTTGACATCAAAATAAAAATCCTATTTTCAGGCTCAGGCTCCCATGAATCTCTAGGGGATATTCCGCAATGTAATACTTCTGATAAAAAGCTATCAATATTCACTCAATGATCATAGCAAATAATAATCGTCTGTAATTGTACATAAAATAATTTTGTAATTATTGAAGATGTTACATAAAAATAGACATTTTTGGTGATGTTTCTCTTCGAATTGTGCGTAATCTCTCCTACATTTACCTTATATAATGGTAACTTCCTGACTTTCCTGTGAAGGATATAATGTTATAAAACCAAGAACATAGAAGTTAAGACCCTATTTTGCGCAACAATTGTGGGAATTCTTCCCGCCTAACAGTTTTAATTAAAAAAAACTAATGTCAATAATTGTATTAGTCAAAATTATTAGATCCTTGATGAATCCAATAACTGTCCCATCTGGGGATAATTCGTCCAGACTTTCAAAATATCCCATTTCTATAGATTTAAGTACACCATATATATTAAATATTTGAATTTAGTATCCGATCTTGACATTGGTTGATAAGCTCAGGTAGAGATATATGTATGTTAAATGATAATTCTAAAGAAAGGACACTTCCTTGCTTTTATGCCCAAAATTTACTCTCTTAAGCATTGTCATATAAAAATGATTATATTTTCCTTATCCGTGGTCTTTTTTTTCTTATCCACTATCATGAGTTTTTATTGACTCCGAACTGTTTGAGTGCAAACGAGTTTGATAGGTTTCCTTCTAAATTCGAATTTTTCATCTCATGAGGTGTTTCACAGGGCACAAGATTCTGTCTCACAACAGTACACATTTGCTATTTTATAGCACATCATTCACTTTAGCAGAATAGTCAGGCCGCTAGCTCATAGTGACTACGTTCAATGTCTCCAATATTCTCTTTTTCTGATAAACTTAACAATTATCGTGCTTCAGAAGGGTTTTGTGTCAAATTCACATCTTGTAACGTCACTCACATTTTGTTCAATGTAAGTATTTACAGTTAGTATTTTTGTCTCTAATGTCGCCCCTGAATTAAATTATATAGAACCACTTTTAGCCGTAGATAAGATTAAAATATAGGTAACTACTGATAAGGAACAGTAGTTCTTCAGTTAAACGCTATGAGGGGTGAGATCAAAAGTAAAACATCGATATGGATTCATATTGTCTAGTGTAGTATATGTGTATATGCAAGCAAGGTTTAAATTAATTCTGATTTAATCTTCGTTGGTATGATATGACGTCACACGATGTTTAACGAGCACCCGAACAAGATGTATATAAACAACTGCAGAGCGGTTCAGAGTTCATAACTCCCTGCGCTACGGCCCAGACAACACAAAACTCTCTCTTGGTGTTCCTTCTTCGGACAGTAGCCTACAATAAATCTAGAATCTCTTATTCTTTATTGGTTTATACCTTGTAACCCTGCTTTATCAATATCTGCTTTATACCTTATTCCTCGACTCCGGCTCGTCTTCAGGTAGGCAGATAGACGCTACTCGACCTTAGGGTCAGTTCTACAATCGACCGCTAAACTTCTAGTCAGCGCTAAGTTGAGGCCAAGTCTGATTTTGGCCAACGAGTCTGATAGGCCCTTAGTCTATCTTAAGTTTCTCTTAGCACCCACTTTCTTCTTCTTGAAATACTAATTTATAATTGCCTTTCAGCACCGCGTCGGATAATTCCTCACCCAGAAGCCGAGGTAGATTTGATATAAGGTAAATTGGAAAAATCTCCTGGGTCTACATCAGCAGCATCTGGTGGGTAGCTTCTCACTGGTCCATCTACTATCTTGATAGGTGGATTGATGAACTCCTAGAACGGAGAATGCACAACGTATCTACAAGGTAGGAATCAAACCCAGAACTCAAATTAAGTTTTCATCAGAATGACGAGAATTCTACCACCTAATATGATGGAACCCGAGTCTTGCACTGAAGGAAGAGTCGCGACATACGGAGCCTACATGGGCATTCTATTTTCAAATATGTAAGTGGAGCTGCTGTATGCAACATGCTCCGAAACTCTGATTGCAGCAGAAGTAGTCACTTGCTTGGCTTTAAAGAAATAAGCCAGTGACTCCCCTCTCCTCGCAGCACTAAATTTATTTGAATTCAAATTTATTTGTGTTCTTCGGACAACTATGTTTCGGGTGAGGGAAAGGATATGGGAAGGGCTCGATCAGAAAATATCATCTCAGCATTTTCCTGGTATGACTTGGTATGACTGAGGACGAAAATCCTGACAAACCTCAGTCAGGATTGTCTATGTTTACTTTAGAACCCAATACATCCGAATACGAAACCAAGGTTCTACCAACTGAGGAACGGCCGCTTGCTACATGCAGCATATCGCTACACCTGTTACGCTCGAAGACGCTTAGTGGTGTACTGGCAAGAGTCTTGCGGCATGCAGCAACGTTCCTTGCAGGTTTTAAATGGAGTAAGCCTAGTCTCACTATTCCATGCAGCATGCTGCATTCCAAACGACACGTTTGGGTACCTTTACATTTATCGGATTTACTAGTATCTACGGAGTATCTTCGACTTAAGATTTGACTAAGGGTCAGTTCTACAATCGACCGCTAAGTTTTTAGTCAGCGCTAAGTTGAGGCCAACTCTCATTTTGCGTACTCTCATTGGCCAAAATCAGGCTTGGCCTCAACTTAGCGCTGATTAGAAGTTCAGCGGTCGATTGTAGAACTGTCCCTAAGGAAACTTTCGCCGAGAAGAAGTGAGAGGATGAATAGCCCTAGTTTCTTTATTCTAGATTTAGGTACCAACCTTCTTTGAGAAACATAAACCAAGAGGAGTGGTGTGCGAAGTTTGAGCTTCCCACAGTATTGATCTAATTCAAGACCTAACGAGTCCTCGATAGTGATATCAACATACTGATATCTTTCTAATATTGATGTTAACACAGGATAAGGGAAACCATACCCCAAGGATAGTAGTTCACGTAATCTACCATAATCATATAATCAGAATCTGTATATGTCAACTAATCCATTTATCGGGAGAATAGCAAAAGTCCAGCCGAGTACTTCGTCGAATCTAAATCGTTCTACTTAATACAATAGGTACATGAAATCGAACTAGGAATTCTGTTTACCAAAAGCCATCCTTTATTATTGCTACGTAATAGCCTTTCCTAATATACATCTGTATTCGAACATAGATTCTCCTTCAAAAAGATGTTGTACCCAGTCTTAAAATATACAGTAAACATTAATAAGAGATTTAAAGCAATAATTTACCTTCTATGACCGTACAAATAATACAACCATCTGTCAAAAGAATTCGTATCTTCATTTGTATCTATCAACAAACTTCCATTTGTATTTACCGCATTATAATAAAAACAAGAGACTAACGAAACAATTTTGGTAAATCTAACATCTACACATGACTACAATACTTCTGTTTATCTCTCTAGAAAGAATATATTTTTGGTCGTGCGGTTGTTTGATGATATATCATTACCACATGTTAAGATTCTGGGTACGTTTTAAAGCTGTGACGTATTTAGAAATTAGCTTCGAAAGATTTCATCCTATAACATGTGCATAAATGTCTTGTAATAAATAATTTATTCTTAATTCGATTACTAACTGGAAATCTTGAGGAGAGAACTCCTGTTGGCTGAGATGTTATATACATGTATATTAACACGCTCGCTTCCTGTGTATGGGGTCACGGGTTGTTCTCATGGGAACCCATAGAGTTGTTAAGAGTCTTCTTTACCAAAAACTACAAGTCCTCTTCTGAGAAACCAAACAGTTCCTTTGGGACGTTAACAGGAGTTCAATCAATCAAAGGAAAGGGTGTCCGACTCCTCCGACCTACATCCTAAATGTACCATCCTGAAAAGTTCTGTAGTCATTCATGTTTGGACCTATTTATTATTTCTTTCAACTTGAATTTTACGCTCCGTTGATGGAAAGTTACTTCCTTTTTTATAACTTCCTTGGAGGAAAAAGAGCTTTCTGTTTTAGCCGTGTTCTCTCTCCCCTTCTTCTACAATCTTTCACATTCTCTTTGCTATTCTATTCTTTTAGCGTACACTTTCGTTCTGTTTTCCCATTGGCCTTTCTTCCACCAGAGGCCTTTCTCTTCCCTCCGGTAGTTATTGCAGACTATAAGATTCAACGCTGTCGTCTGAATGACAGATAACAACACGAAAATGGCTTTAGGTTAAGGAGAAAAAAGTATTAAAGAGCTAAGAAAAAAAACCTACCGTTTTGGTGGGAACTAGAGAGATGGGGTGGGGTGGAGAAACCTTGCAAATAGTTGGTAATGTTGGTGAGAAAGTACACGGAGACGAAATGCAAGAGAAGTAGTTGTACTGGTAGTAGTACTAGAGAGAAATCTTTTTACAATTTTCACACTGCATAAACTCCCATTTTTGTTTTATTTTCCCCCCATCTCATTCTTTTTCTCTTTATTTTTTGGTTCCTTTCACCTTGGCGGAGCTGCCTGGTTTGTGCTGTTGCTGAAATCTTTTGCTAAAGGAAGAGAGTTAAAGAATACGTTGAGAGGAGGAAAAGAGAAGGAAAAAAAATGCTCGTAACTCGAATCCCGAGAAATGCTTGTCGACGTGGAAAATTTCTGTAATTCTGTCAACTACGGAATTTCTAGTGCTCCACGAGGAAGAAGAGAAATGATTACCGAAAGAAAAAGGAAGAGAAGGAGAAGATGAAGCAAAGAAAGCGAAAGCCAGAGAAACTTAAGTTTTTTTTTTTAATCTATCTATCATGGTAAATGTCAACAACAATTGCTCACGTATTTTGTTCAAACAGACTCACAATGCGGCTATATATATTGTTTTGTTTTAGGTCTACTGAACATATGGAAACAGCTGCAATAAGTAGAAAGAATGACTCCCTTGACACCACTCTGTTC
>JAGDQP010024493.1:7514-27905 GCA_022664845.1 Lepisma saccharinum | reverse complement strand
TCACTTTCCTTTATTACTTGCGAAATTATTATTATTTTTTTTTTTTGTTAATTCTTATCTATTGCGATTTCATAAATATCTTTTCGACCTCTTTTTATCTTTCATGAAACGAAGTTACGTTGCTTTAGTCAGTAACTTTGAAATATATCATAAACGAAGGAAAATTGGTAATTGAATAAAAATACTATTGTCTCTGAATTTGCGTATCGCCAATTGATTTTCCATCAGCAACCTTTACGATCGCTGGTATCGGTCCTTCTACACTCGAACTTGTTAATTTTCATACCTAATCTCATTTGTTCCGTGCAGTGATTCCCCTCCCTGTGCGGAGTGTTTACCCTCCCCCAAAGTCTTGGTAACACCCCCTCCCCAAACTTTAAAATTTTTTGCTGTAAAAAATCGATAGAAACCGTACAAAACTTCACTTAGACACCAAAATTTTGACTTTACATCCCCCCCCCACCAAACTGAAAATCCTGGCGGAAACCCACCACTTCGATGGTGAAAGATCTAGTGAAGTCACTGCGCAATGGGCTACGGGAATTCAATTTTATTCGGTGTAGATCTCACTGAATCTAGAATAGGAAGATATTTTTCAAACGGAATACGCTTACATAAGTCCAACTTTTATTTGCAATCCTGACACCTATCAGATTGTCCCATAAATAATGTAGTATTTTGCACCGCGAGGAAAAGAACGATAACTTACCTGGAACACTACCGTTAGTCAGGGAAGTAGTCTCCATCAGCCTCCACAACGTTCTGTTACCTGTCAACCAGTTGTTGAATCCCCCGATGAAAGAAGTCACCGATTTTGGAAGAAAAGAACAGACCCTGTTCGTGGCACGTCATTCTCTCATTTTGCAGTGTTTTCCCGGAAAGGTGGTTTTGCAGACTGCGACAAAGCCAGTAGTCTGTTGATGCAAGATCTAGTGAAAACACCGGGTGGGGAAGTTTCTCTCAACCACATTCCTCGATCTTAGCATAGATTTTTCTTGCCGTGTGTGGGCGCGCGTTATCACCGTACCACCGTTATCACCCTTGACATTAACCAGAACAAACGTTTCTCCAACAATTTAGTCCATAGGCGTTCATGCATTGATGATCTGGTTACGTGGTAAGAGCTCAAAATGGATTATCCCACCAAACACTGAACGTCACTTTGCAGGGTGAAGATCATGTTTTGACACAGTTCCTGGTACACCTTTAGGTACCCACTGCCGTTTCCGTGTACTGTTATAGTAGAGGACCCACTTTTCATCCACTTTCACCATTATGTCCAGAAATGGCTCACGTATGCGGCGGATGAGCAGAGAACTTTGTGTGTCAGCTAGCTGCTGCTTCTGTTGAGGCGTTAACGCATGAGGTACCCATTTTCCAAGTTTCGACATGTACCCAAAGTCCTGCAGATGACGATGATCGGTCGCATGGGTGACATGGAGTTCGTTGGCCAGTTCTTCAACAGTTTACATTGGATTTGCCTCCACCGCTGCTCGCAGGGCATTGTTGTTCAGATGCACAGGTCTGATTTTGACCAATGAGAGTACGCAAAATGAGCGTTGACCTCAACTTAGCGCTGACTAGAAGTTTAGCGGTCGATTGTAGAACTGACCCTTAGTCATCTTTAGCTCAGGCCGCTTACTTTAGTTGAGGATTAACATACAAGGATCGTTTCGGAGGATGCCCGCGCGACCACCTTCCTAATCCAGCGCCTCAGTATTGCATTCAGCAAAGGAATGTATCATCTATTCTTAGTACATTGCCTCCTGGGAGGCATTAGATGAGATTTTCCTCGTTTAAAGATGATTTTAAAAGATTTTATTCAAATGTTGTTTAAATATGATATATATTATGACTTATAATTATAAATATTTTATCTACTATTCTTATAAATATTGTATTTAATATTTAGTACGTTTCATTACCAACCATGGTGTCAAGAGATTAATTATACTAGAAAAATGACAATAAAAATATAAACCTAGCAATATTACTGACATTTGAAAATCAGGTTATCATGAGAGCGTCACAGGGTAGGGTAATCTTGAATTGTACTATTAAATAAAATAAAAAGTAGATATGATACTAGAAAATATTTTTAATTAAAATTTATTTTAGTTTTGATGTGTCATAATATTTATTAATTTGTGTATCAAGTAGCAACATGCATATAGGCTACTCTTTCTCACTTGTTTTTCTGTATGCAAACTTCACGTCGTTCTCGAGGCGTATTATTTCGAGCTGGATGATGTCTAAGAAAATGCTCATGCAAATCGCGTGTGCAATAAGAAAATAAAACACCGAACCTGACATACTTAACCTAACCTAACCCTTGGTCACTAATTTCATTACATTTCCTAACGTATAAGAAAAGAGAAAAGTTATTTTTATTTTTAAAAATATCAATATAACCACGCCAGGATTCGATCCCAGATTCTCCGGACCAGCTTTCCGATACGTTAACCATTAAACCAGTACACCAAAGCTAGTAGTTCTTATAATAATAATCATGATAATAAAAACCTAGACGGAAATAATAATGCAGCGAAAAGGTCCTGAAACTTCCGAACAGCAAAACAGTTCCAAGGAACTGCGTGGAACCGTTCCGCGAAAAGAATCGTTCCGACCATTTCTACTTTGCAGTGTTGCAGAATCATTGTACGAAACATGGAGACACTCTCTGGCTATACATAATGTTTTAGGGCTGCTTTCCTTGCACGCGTGCGTTGCTTGCGATTAGGGTTAGTAGCTAATTAAAACGAGTTTTATTACGTATTCTACGTGTAACACGTGTCTCAATATGGCTATTCAACCAAATCGCAAACAAAGCTAGCAACGCACGGTTTCAAGAAAAGCAGGCCTTAGACATATGAGAATGGCGACTACTATAACAGTATTTTCACCACTGTCGAGATACACGCGAGAATGTCGAACCTTCACCTCTTATTATTTTCTTTGATATAAGTCTAACCTAGTAGCAAAAAAAATAATAAAAAGAAATGTTAGAAACACGTATAAAAAATATTTAAATTATTTTTAGCCATGCGTTTAGTTTTCTTTACAACAGCAACTCAATAATTTTAAGACTTCTTCTTTTAAAGAAGTGTTATATAATATTAGAATAATTTTTGATATATCTAATAGTAGTGTCTCAATACAGAATGTTCTATTTAGGCGGAGTCATTCTCGCGCAGGCGCATTATTCCTTAAACAGTAAATATTACTCCTTAACGGTAAATAAGACTGACAAGCGGTTGATTTCCAATTGGCAACTTTGTATTTGGTTAGCATGTCATAAAGCTAATAGAAAGAACCCGAGATCGAATCCTATTGTTAGGAAAAATAACTTTTATCTTTATTATATATACACGCATTAGGAAATTTAACAAAATTAGTATCAAAGAGTACGTGGAGGTTAGGTAAGTCAGGTACGGTGTTTTCTTTTATTGTACACTCGATTAAATCGTGTTTCTTCAGACTTTCGACTTTCTACGTTGAGACGATAGTTATCTAATTAGCCAGTTTTGAAAATTTTAAAAATTGTTTCAATAAAATCATATATTTTAAGATTGTAAAAACCTTTTAAAAAGATGTTTTGCAACGGTGAACTTAAAGAGATTCTACACGTATCTTAATTGTAATAAGGTTTTCAAAAACTATTTTAAAACTATCTCATTAAATGATGTTGAATTTTAATTTCAAAATTAAGTTTATATATTAAAATTATTTTCGAATGTTCGTTTCTTACTTGGGTAGTCGTGAATGTAGTTGTGGTGTTTTGTCCTGTAAAAATGTACATAGTTTTACCATGCTTGTAAGAATATAATAGGACTAGTAACAAGCAAAAATTTATGGGCCGGAAGCGCGCCTTGCCGCCATGTTGAATTGACCAAAATATTGCAACTGGCCATAAGAAGTAATGTTAATTGAGCCACTTTTAATTACAAATTTTAAATATATGTGAAATAATTTAAGGTATGTGAAGGTTGTGTCTGATGAAGCCGACCAAGAGGTACGTGTGAGGATAAACAGGTAAGCAATATTTAAGTTTTTTTTTCTTCAATAATAATAGTGAAATATCATCAGGTTTCAAGATTTGAATGACCACTGCTCTTGAGAAGGAAGTGTATTGCAATAACACTTATTTTATAATAATTAGTAGTTAAGGACAAATTTAGATAATTAAAATTTATTTGCACATTCACAATATCGTCTGCTTCCTTTCCAGGAAGTATGCGCGATCCGCCATGTTCGAATGACAAACTGTACTCTCAGCCGTCCCATTTTTATAACATTGAATGAATTGCTAGTTACTAGTCCTATTATATTCTTACGTCCATGAGTTTTACTAACTTACCTCTGATTAGTTAAATTGATTCAATAAACATTGTGAGTATTAACTAATTATTGATCTATCTATGATGCTTTTGTTTACAATTACAGACAAAATACACAGTGTGTCACCTCCAGGAACGGTAAAGATGGCTGGAGGTTACCCCCCAATTGACACATTTCCGTTCCAAAGTTTCTCATTTACGTTAAGAGATGGAAGTACCTTTCACCTTGATGGAAAATTATTGGAACCTTGTGTACAATATTTACCAACGAGAGGGTTAGTAATGTTCTTAATATCCGAAGTATTATTTTTAACAATTTACTTGCACAAGTTACAACACGTTAAAAGAAATCTTTGCGAATTTCTCACTAATGTAAGTCAAAATATAGACAAAGATTTGTGTTTTGTAACATTCATGTTTCGTCTTATTTTATACAATCCTTAACAGCAAAATCGTGGCAAAGTTCAGGATTTCTGAGACTTTATAAATTAAATTTAGAATCTGTTTTCTGCTTTCGATGCCCTACGCATTCGAGCAACACTTCGTTCTTATAGTATGCCATAGATGTCTCCACGAGTTCATGAATTTTCTCAGAGTATGTCATAGGTGTCTCCAGAAGTGCATATTTCTTCTCAGATTATATCATAGATGTCTCCACCAGTCTCTGTCATACTGAAAGAACCGATGAAAATTTGAAACAATGGAATCATGCTTCTGCAAAACTAAAAAAGAAGTTTTACTGGCAAATTGGACTCACGCTAAAAAAAAATGGAGCCTATCTACCTAAAACCGATACTGGACTGTTTGGTACCATTAAAAATTAAATGAAATACAGCCTCGATCGTGCTTTTCCAGTCTAAATCAATATGGACTAAATTTTCAATTCTAACCCAGTCTTTTGCAGTTGTTATCGCTACGTGTCCTGTTATTTGATTTATATCCTAAGGCCGCTTTAGACGACAGTATTTATGCTACGATGAATCTTACGATTAGCAGTAGTGCCAGAGTGTGAAAGCAAGAATGCTACAATAGGGCAAGATGCTATGGTATAAATTGATAACTTTATTCTTTTTACGCTGGCACACTGCTTTCGCTAAGATTCATCGTACGAGAAATTGTATCGTCTAAAGCGGCCTTTAACTGTAGCAAAAAAAGTAAATATTATTTACAGTGTATACAATTATATGCAGAGTCCGGTACGTGCATAAATAAGAAATTGAGGCACATAGCGATAACAAACTATAAGAAAGTGAGAACTGAAAATTTGGTCCGTTGTGGTTTAGACTGGAAGTGGACCATAAAGATTAAATGTTTGCTCGTGGTGTATATCTTCAGACATTAACCGATCACTCCAGTGTCGTATCGCAGAGCTCAATGAGACATTGCAAGCAAGAATCCTTCTTATCTTGGAAAATAATCGATGGTGATTGGAAACGGCGGGAACTATCACATAACTGTGATTGAAAGAAGGAAATTACTGAAATATTTTTTAGAAAAAATGTTAAAGACGAAACAATTTTGTAACAGATATTTTCTGCTGCTTGGTATTATTACTTCTATTGCATCTACAAGCGTCATAGGCTGTGTTTCCATACTACAGGAATCTTTATAGAAATATTTATATTTGTACTATAAATATAGTGACGAAACGAAGCTTTTGTGATCTATAATCTTTCCAGGAATTTCGTGAGGTTTCTTTCTCAGCGGTTCTAGGCCGGGGCCGGGGGAAGGGGGGCTTGCAGTGAAGATAAACTAATATCCTCAATTGTTTTGAAATATTTAGTATAATTAATATTTATTTTTCAAGAGGTTTAATGTCATCTATTCTTGAACATGAAATGAAGTGTACCATGATAAGCTTCTTCTATAAACATGGGGTGGGGGAAGGAGTCTCAGTGTATGTTAGAAACTGCATTTTGTCGAGTTTTTAATTTCTTAGAACAAGTTTCAAGTAGTTATTTTATTGCTTTTTTTATATATGTAACACAGTACTTTTTGTTTTTAAAACCTTTTAGAAGTTTTCACTATGAACAACGTTGTAACAAAGGGAAGACCACATCATCTAAAAATTTAATTTATTGCTTATAGGCAATGCGATGTTATTTCGAAATTATACCGCCAGTAGCTTATACCGAAAACGACAGAACGCTAATTGTTGTCCGACTTACTTGTTACTATAAAAATAATATAGGAAATTCTAGTCCGACCTACACATAAAAAGTAGATCTTTGTTGCTGTTTATTTTTCTTAATCATCTTATTTAGGTCTAAATTGGTGTTGAATTACACAATATATCCAGTGTGGTATTTATAGATTTTTAAGTGTGTGTGTGTAGAGGGAGGCTCTTAATGCCGTTTTATGTAGTGTAAAATCCAATCAAGTAATTTTATCCAGTGTAAATTTGCAGTTAACTATAAGTTTCCCTCTGTAAATTCCACGCACTGATGAAAAATATAAACTTTTTTGCTTCAACTAATTATTGTTTTCTTACACTGAAAAAAGTTTTAAACATACATATTTCCTTCATAGATGTACCTAAGGAGAATTAATATGCAATTTAAAAAAAAAGACTGAAAATGACTAAAGTGTATCACGCATTGGAACGAATGGTGGGAAGGAAAAAGAGGAAAGAAAGAGAATGTAGATTATGGACAGCAGGACAACATCAAAATGGAAACACTTTATATATAATATGCAACGTTGAGAGCTGGCCCACCAGTTTTTTTTTCTCTAGAACCGCCACTGTTAAACAGCAACTAAAAGTACATACAATAAAATGAAACTTGGGGTGAAGTTTTCGTGACTAGTTTAACTTTTAGGTGGCAACACAAGAATGGTGAACGAAACATATATATATACAAATAATATTATTAAAATTCTTAAACCGTACAATTTATTCGCGTTTTCCTTATAGTGAGACAAAGCGGATCACAGCAGTGGGGCAAAATGAAACAACTTGAACTTACACAAAGAAGTTCTAGGTTAAACAGAAAAAGACATCCCAAATTCAAACTAAGAATAACTTTAAGATAACTATTTTTCTACTAAAAAATATATATTAATGTGTTAGTACATATTGAAAATTAACGTAGAAACAAAGGAATTTTACCATTATAAGAACATCACTATTCGTTTTCTCAGCAGGGAATTATTCACTTTGCCCTAAGCTGCAATCTAGATCAAAATACTGTCTATGGAAAGATTTTGATAAATCTACACCTTGAAACGCGTATTTTCTTTTCTTGTCCTTCCCACAAAGAGATCTTTGCTGCCATCTCTTATTAAAAGGTTCTAAATTCCATTATTCGCTTTGTATCATATATTCACTTTGCCCTCCCCCCACCTTCCCCTATATATGTGATGAGAAACATACGTATATGTACATGAAAAACAGACAACTACACGTGTTATTTTCTGTAACAAAAAACTTCTTGGTTACAGTATATCTTTTAATGAATTAATTCAATAAATATGTGAATTATGAAACTGTATAAAATAGTTTGTGTCAACCTCATCACGTCTAAACCACTGAACCGATCAAAAACCATTTTTGGTACATGGGTCGGACACAATTTGAGGAAACAGCGTTTGCCATCCTTTCGGTAATTTAAGATATTCAAATTACTTCCATACCGTTGACCGTATCTGTACCAAATATGGAATTTGGGTACTTAGACAGTTCGTGAAGGTACTCAAGTCAGGCGCCGCAGTTATCAGTGTTTCCAACTAATTTCAGTGTTGCCAACCAAACTTATAAACACTCATTTTTTTAAAATAAAATAAACCAGTACTTTCTATAGCGTGTGCTGGCAAAATGGCCATTGAATAATACGACTTAAAAAAAAAAGTACACAACTCGTAAACGGTTGAAAATGGTTTACGAGATAGCAGTAGAAAATAATGTTGTACGTTTAAAATTTATACATCGATTTTTTTTTTTCATAGATCAGGAACTTATATTGTTTTTGTAAAGGAATTAATGTAAATAGTTTAAATTATAGGACGTAGTTAACAATATTTTATTCTGTCACGCTTGTAAAGTGTTTTTAAATTACTTCCATAACATTGTGATATGCGAGATTCATAAATGATGAGAGTATTGCCTTATTCGTTCTGTGCATGCGTCATTTTCCTTTTTGGCGCGCGGTTTAAATTTTGAGGCGCAGATTCTAAGTACGGCAAATTGCACAATATGTCACTAACGAACCAATATTCTATATTGAGTTGAAATTAATGTTGCGTGCAACACATTAGCAACACATACGTTCGGTATTGCCAAATTGTTCAAATATCGAACTCCAAAATTATTTCCAACTGCTATTGCGTATGAATCTGTGTGTATACAACGTTCAAGTTCCTATGTTAAAGTGCTATAATATACCCTTAACGTTTGACTGCCTAATTCATTTGATACAAATTATGATTTAATGATTAGTAATTAAGTATTATTAGTTGGATGACTTGAAACATATTTTTCTTTGAATGGCATGAGACAGGTATCCAAAGTTGGTATCTCAGTGGAAGGAAATCACATCCAGGCTTCATGGAAACTCTTGGGAAGATTACGAAATGCTTATTACTCTAGGTGGACGAGACGCTCTCAGTAAGATATTTGAGATGACGTTAAGCCCAGGATATCCAATTCTTGTTCAAGAGCCAATGTATTCTACCAGTCTTGATATGGTAAGTGGTAATGAATTATAGTATTTGATAGGACGAAATAGTAATACGAGGGATTAGCCCCAAAGTAACAGGAATTAGAACGTGACGTAATGCTGAACTTACGCATCATGAGGGTACAGTTTTCTTCGAAAATTTGCAATGTGGTGCCTTGGCATCAATAGCTGTTTCTTGTTAGTACTTACAACCAAGATGGGCGATTTTGTTGATAGTTGACCACAAGGAATATATCACTCAGTAACAATGTTTAGAATAGAAATGAGTTTGGATATTAAAAATTCAACCGTTCAAGTGATGACAAACACATATTTGATTTCCGTTTAATTTTATTTACTTTTTTAATTCTTTGTGAGCAAACTTTGCAAAAATAATTGCGAACTCACATTTCCTTTGCGAATGTGCCGTTAAAAGTGGAAAACACCAGCTTCACGTCTATCTCTTCAAAAACTTGCTCGACTGTCTTCTGTTGATTTTCGTTGATTAACCTATCATACTTACCTGATGGTTTCATATTTTTCGCCTGTGAGAAGTCAGGAAGATCATGGCTTAATTGTTTTCAATGAGAATTGTGATTAGGGCAGTGTTTTACCTAAAACATACTGATTAAAGCCTTGCGAAGGCTTAAACAATTCTTGCGGTTGTAGTTTCCCCACTAATAATTTCACGCACGTTTGTGGTAAGTAAAAAAAAAAATGCATTGAAGCATTGAATATTGGATTTCTAGAATATCGTCGTAAAATGGCTGATTTCAAGTTCCTTTACAAAATTGTAAATGGACAAATCACATATGTGACTAACTATTATCCCACCTATTTATTTTTCAGAGTACCTACGAGGAGTAAAGGTACAAATACTGTTTTGCTCTTCCACACCCAAGGCTTTCTCTAATAAAGAGATCTTTATTTCATAGACTACCCTCACAATTCAGTGAATTGGTCAGTGAACTATATATCACTTCCAGTTTAGTTCATATTTGAGGATTGTTAGAGATAGACTGAACGTATAGTTTTGTTAATTTTCATTTTGTGCTGTTTTGTTTCTGTTTTCTACTTAATTGGTATTTATTTGTTTTGGTTTGCATTGTTCAGTCCTGGATCTAGAAATTTTTCTATGGGGGGCAATGCTAAATTTTGCTGCACTTAGCCCTTTCCATAGTTTGTTTTAGCGAAACAACACGACCCGATCGACGCGACGGCCATAACATTGTCTCGCATCGTGTAGTGTACTTTTGTTGTCTTCTCTGGAGCCTGTCGTGGCATCGCTATTGCTAACTCCAGTAAGGCATAGACCTGCCTATCTGACTTGAATCGCGGTTTTGAGTTTTAAAGATGAAGAGGTGGGTTATATGGAATAACATAAAAATGTCTTAGCGCACCGGTAGTGAAATTTTGAACACGTTTAGGTCAACTATAATTTAATTGACAATTTTCCTTCCTTTTTAGCTTTTATTTTTAGCTGTTTACCGCCCCTAAACGTGCCGCCCGGGGCGCTTGCCCCTTACCCAGGTCCGACACTGTCATTATTATTATATACTGTGTTGCCTGTATATGTAACCATTGTATGTCACGACATTGTTGTTACTTATATTCTATGTATAGTTTCTTTAGATAGAAGAAAAGAGTTGGCTAAGTTTGGTTAGAACCTGTAGACTGTTTTCAGACAATGTTACTAGTGGCACTGTGAACGTATATCGGTGGCGCCTCGAACGGACGTCAGTGGAGCTGCGGTATATCTATTGACAAAGTATTAAGCAGCGCTGCTAGTGGTTTAGCCTGAAGGTAGCTTTAACAGTGCCACCGACATCCGTTAGCAGCGCTGTTGTAGTCTGTCCGTAGTCTATGTATAAAAGTCGTGATTTGTTTTCATTATTTAGCAACGGTAGAACTTCTTTTGATATCGTTGGCAACTTTACGATGTAGTAGTTTTAAGCCTGGTTTCTCATTCCAACGCGTACAACATTTCTTAGACAATGAGATGGAATGTCATTGGACTTTTACAAGAACTTACTAACTTTACTTTCATGACCAATATATCGACTCAAGACTTCAGACCGCCTCATCATTACTTTACAGTGCTCGTAGGTAAAACGAAATGGTAGCGATCAAAGTTTTAATTTAGTTACTTCCCGTAATTTGCCTCATGACATTTAGGAAACACGAGAGCTTGGCGGTTACAGGACTAAACTGGGCGGAATGAATCAACCAGATAGATGTAGATAGTTGTTTGTCACACAATATACAATAGCTTTTGCAACACAATTAGAGATATCCGTGCTAGAAACTGAATAATATTACGTAGTAATGTGATTTTCCTTAAATGTAAAACATTACTATTTAATTTACTTTTTAGATACAGCCTTTCTGCCCCAAGTATTACTCAGTACCTGAAGATGAAGATGGAATAAGGAGTGACATCTTGCGGAACATTCTTGAATCTGCATGGAAATCAGCCAATGGGGACTGGCAAAAAATGCCTAAGGTAATTCTAGAAAAAGAAGGTCTCGTTATGAGCGATAGAAGATTATTGGTATTTGTTCTTTCATTCACGTGGTTACAAATATCAAATGAAAAAATAAAAAACATAAAGTGCAATATATTCAGTCAGAAAGTAGGTTTTATTGTCGGAAGAACTGTGTGGCATTGTAATGTCAAAATAAGAAGCCTGATAATTTTTTTTATTTTGGTACGTACAAGATGAGAAAGTCAGATCTTTTAAAAAGTTGTTTGGTCCAGTTTTGGGGGATGTGAAGTCAAAATTAGAAGGATTTAAGTGGTGTTTGCACGATAATTTTTATCGATTTTTGACCGTAAAAAAATTAAAGTGGAGAGGAATGTTCTCGGGGATTTGGGGATGACACCCCCACAGGGGGTCTGACGGAATCACTGTGGCCACAACGATGGTTGTGGTACTTGAGCGCTCAAGAAGAATACTTGAAAAAATAAACTGACCTTAGTAAGGCGTTTGTGCTTCTTTTCATTTCCGACTTAGAAATAAGAATCTTGCACAAAGTTCAACGTGTTTCCTACGTTGAGAGGCCATCGCCGAAATGTTACAGATTGTGCTCTCATCAATATTTTTTACTTACTTCTTCGGAAACCAAGACCTAACTTGTAAAATGCGATTTGCTCACCTCTTCGCAGACAGTACACAGAAGTGCTGAAAAGTTAACCCATTTGACATGTGTAGAAGGTCTTAATGATACCTTGAAACACAGTTATCTCCGTAAGTAAGAAAGTTGGAGAGGCGTATAAACTTCCGATGGAAATAAAGTAGATTGCCTAACTACATTACCATGCAGGGTCCAATATTCCTTATATTAACGTAATCTAACGAATCAGAAATATAAATGGAAACAAACCTTGTTTACCCTGATCTGGAATTGAACCGGAACACCTCCCCGTTGAACGTAGCTGATTGAAGTGTCATCTTTTGGTGTTAAAAAATTCATTGACGCTTATATCCTAATGGTTATCTCTATCTATTCTTTCAGCTTCTGTTGACAGTTCCTACAGGTTCGAACCCCAGTGGAACGGTGACATCAGAAGAACGACGGAGAGAAGTGTACCGGTTGGCGTGTCAGTATAATTTTCTTATCATCGAGGACGATCCATACTACTTTTTTCAATACGAAAACGTAAGTACAAATTGTCTCGAGTAACTAATATTTTCCCATATCTTATTATTTCATTACATTCTCCTTTTCAGTGAAGTATCTATGGTCCTTTCTGAATATGTTTTTAAAACATAATATAGTTACCCTCCAAATATACTCTTGCCACAATATTAAGGAATACAATTACTGATATGATAAAAGTTTTAAACTATTTATACACAATGAGTTTTAAAAAATATTATTTATCATGCACTATTATAAGAATTATTAAAAAATATTCCACATTAGACGCCACTGCCTATTCCACTTTACCCTCCAAACATTCTGTTCTTTTAGAAACCACTTTATGTATGAACAAAAATCATTTGGGATACTTATTTTTAAATGTAAATACAGCTGGAACATTTACGAAAAACGATAAATATTCTACTGGATGAAATCTTACCTTGCAATGGATTTCTGGCTCGCAAAATAAAATGCACGCGGGAAGAAGTTCTCCACCTTCAAAAATGTCCAAATGCACACTCTAACAATGCAAGGCGTGCGTTGGACTTGTCCTGCCATTTGTTCAAATAGTTTGTTCTTTGCAGGCAAGTGCCATAGGTGGTATAAATAGGGTACTGTAGAAAACATGGTATTTCAGTTTACCCGACCTATTCCACATTTGACACCATTTAACCTAACCTCTGGATTTATTTGCGGGGCAGTGAAAGTAAATTAACCTAAAAACCTATCTTAAGCCTATCATAATCTTCTCAATCAAAATTGTGGCGGGCAGACAACAGGAAGGGTTCCATAATACAAAATCAGAAGAGAAATTATACATTTTTTGCTGGAAATAAACTTAGTGCATGAAATACTATCGCATTGTCTTAACCTCCTGATACAAACCACACAGAATAGTACAGGATTATCTTCTCGCTAGAATTGTATGGTTCTTGGTGAAAATTGACTTGTACTAACCTTGTATGTTGTAAAACAAGGTCTACCTAGAACATATGATGAAAATAGTTCCCTCTAGTACTCAAGCATTTTGGTATGCGAGTCTGCAAATTAGCAACACACACAATCACTCTGCACTGAGGCAAACGTCTAATCCACTTGGCCGTTTGCGTCTCAAAGTTACAGGTTAAGCCTACTTACTTGTGTAGCGCCGTGATACTTACTACTTCAGCTTCAATAAGTGCAAGCTCCGTCCATATAAATTTTTACAGTGAACCATAGAGTTGTTGTTGATGTATGTTTGAGTGTCCTGGTGAAAACTTTATTTTTTTAAAGCTGTTCCTGATGACTCAGAGGAAGCCTGTTTGTTTCGAAATCTGGAGGAGTCAACTAGAGTTGTACAATGTTCCTGAAAAGCTGTTCAAGTTATCAATCATGTGAATTCTGTTACGTTTCAAACATTTCGAGAATATCCATCGTTCTCATGTTCAGGGTAGATGTTATCAAAATCAAAGGATCCCTAACTTACCCTCAAAGGTGAAAATTGTGGCTTATGTTAAAACGTCTTACCACGCAACTGAATCCACTTAGTTGCCGAAAACAACTAGTTAGTTAAATATATGATACCAGAAATGTTTTTACGCCTCATCCAAAGTTGTACTCTATAGTCTGGATATATGATAATTCAATCAAAACTGGGCATATTGTAATAGAACTCAATCTAATCAAGTTAAAACAATTTGAAATTTGAATCTGAGTGTTTGATCTTCTGCTGTTAGCTTGAATCAGAATTCTGTAGCCAATCTGAGTATTTTAATATTTCTTTGATTCCAAGTTGCATGATTCTAATCATGCATTCTTTTACTGAATAACATGCATTCAGTACTACACCTATGTTAATGTCACTACCCAAAAAGAACAGTTCCAAAGTCATTGTATACAGAGAACATTGTCTCATATGCTCTCTCGTAAACTATGCTCTTTCAAACATAATCATATTTCATAGCCAGGATATTCTTAATGATTATTCTTCATCATGATTGAATACACTGATCGCATGTATTTATATGGTATTCTGCAAACAATATCAATAATCTTCGTCAGAAAGCAATTTTCGCTCACGACAGTCATAAATCTAGCAAAATATATCAATCCAAATTGACATAAATGATATCCAAATTCATGTATAAACGAGCAACTATAGTCAATAACATTCTACAGAACGCTATGTTACTTTGGGAGCAAAATGAAGAATATCCTACGTAAAAAAAACTATACTGATGTGTATGGTGTTGAATCTTTTACCATTATCCATCATTACTTTCCAAATATTGGTGCAACGTCTAGAACAATAATCAAAGAATGAAGAAACTAGTTGCAATATTTACTCCAGAGTCAATCACATTTTATCCTCTACCACTGCAATTTATTTTTATAAAAGCTGAACACATTGAAAACATTGCAGGAAACCTACTGTAGACATAACTAATTTTTTTTGAGAGTTTCAAATAAATAATAATCGTTCACTATTTACCTTATTTTCTAACAGCAAAGATCGAAGAGCTATTTGTCCATGGATACTGAACGCAGAGTATTACGAATCGATTGCTTTTCCAAAATTTTGTGTTCTGGGTTTCGATTAGCGACCGTTGTTGGTCCAAAATTTCTTGTCGATAAATTGGAACTACATCTTCAAGTGTCACCAGGACATGCTGCATCCTTGCCTCAGGTAAGTAATATATTTATACAGAGTACTTTAATGTTTACTAGCAACTTACAAAATACTAGTATCATAAATAGTAGTGTAGTATTATAATACTGTCGTATAATAACGCTTTACAATAATTGCTTGATATCTGCATTCTCCTATTGGTTTCTTAAAGCGTTATTAGAGGAATGTGCAGATAGTTAGCTGCAATGCACGTATTTCACTCGTGTCTACGGAGAGCCCACATGAAAACAATATCTGTCCAAATCGCGTATGCAGTAAAATAACCACAGCAACTGACACCTAACCTCCACGTACCCTTGATCACTACTTTTATTAGATTTCCTAACGCGTATGTACATACAAAAAAGTTATTTTTATTCTTTAAAACAATATGTAAAAGTAACCACGCCAGAATTCGATCCCGGGATCTCTGGATCAGCTTGCCAATATATAAACCACCAGATCAAGCTAAGAATCGCGTAACAAGCATTTGTCAGTGTTAGGCCTGATTTACATGCAAGCTTACGTTGCGTGCTTTGCGTGCGATTTGGATGAGTAGCCAATTAAAGCACGTGTTTTATTACGTAGTACATAGAACACGCAATAAAACACGTGTTTCAATTGGCTACTCACCCAAATCGCACGCAACGCAAGCTTTCTTTAAAATCAGTCCTTACTTACAGTACAAGGAGCTCTGAGCCTGCGCGAGAGTGCGCGACGCCTTGTTTCCATGAGCTTCCCTTAGACGCTAGTCGTATTTCCTTGCTTGTTAATGTGCTTATTTTTTAATAGTTACAATAATTTTCTGGCTGAAGAATTGTGTGTGTTAGGTTAAAGCAAAAAGGTACAACATAGCTGTGTTAACCGATTGAACTAAAATACACTCACTGTATTTGCAACCTACAACTCACGTGGCTAACAGAGAGAGCTATAACTTCCAGGATTACTCATCTCCACAAGATAATGATTCTTTAAATCGGGGGACAAGCACTCACTCAACACAGAGTTAAATTATTAAATTAATATCTAATGTAAACCACACAGTTTCTCAGATGCATGGTATTTATCTTATTAGTAGAATCAGTACACAGGGTTAGAACTTTGTAGACACAAAGAAAAAAATGTTCAGTCGATAATACTCTGACATTTATTGAAATTGTTGTCTCTAAAAATTTCGTGTAAATAAACAGAAACGATAAACCAAGATGGCGGACATGATTTATAAGTTACGAGTGAATCATGTCTTCAATACTTCCACTAGGGTCTAAGGGAAGCTCATGGAAACAAGGCGTAACCCACTCTCGCGCAGGCGCAGAGCTCCTTGAACTATAAGTAACAATGACAAGCTTTTGTTCCGAAATTGCTAGCTTGCTCTGGCTGTTAACTTATCGGGAAGCAGAGTCCCAGGATCGAATCCTGGGGTGTTACTTTTACATATTTTTTTAAAAAGAAAAATTACTTTTTTATGTATATACGCGTTAAGAAATTTAAAAAAAGTAGTGACCAAGGGTACGTGGAGGTTAGGTAAGTCCGGTACGGTGTTTTTTTTATTGCACACCCGGTTTGCACAGATACATTGTTTCCATATGGGCTCTCCTTAGACGTGAGTAATACTTCTGTATCCTCTACTTTCTTTGAATCTCCAGGCTCCAACTTCAGTAATTCCTCATTGTGTATCCCCTTTAACCCCTATCTGAAAGAAATACTGGACTGATCGATGGCATTAAAAAATTAGTGAATACATGGAGCGAGAGTTCAGGACGGGCGTAAGCCATAGTGCTGTTACCGCCCATAAAAATCATTTTATCTTATCTTATCACATGGAGCGAGAGAGCAGTTAATCTCGATCGTCTACTTTCAGTCTAAACTAATATAGACTAAATTTTCAGTTCTAAGAGTTACGCTTGTTATCGCTGCGAGACACGCTTTGATTTGTGTCTTTCTTGGGGAGAAAACGTAACCTTGTATTATTATACGCACAGTTAGATGCATGTATAACCAAGAAAACACGGGCGGCTTAGCGATAGTAAGCGTATAATGCTTTGACACTAGCCGGTCACTTCAGTATCGTTACGTAGTCCTCGATGGTGTAACATATATTGAAAGTTTGCTACTCAATACTCTTTCGAAAACTCCACTCACATTTCCGATCCATACACCTCATATTTCAATAAAAACATTTACTACACAACTTTTACCAACTCTTTATTCATATATTTTATTATTTTGAAAATGTTCCTTACGCCAATTACCATTCTCTTTACTTTCTTTACGTTACCTAGTTCCATGTCCTCGACAATTTCTTCTTTAAGCTTCCAAGATCTTGTTAATTCTTAATCAATAACTGTGAGAAGAACCATACCAGGTGTAAACATAACACCAATCAAAAGGAACAAGTAATCGCATGTTCTGATCTCTGCATTAACTCCTTCAGTACTTATCCCGAGTAAACTCGATAAGTCAAATATTTTTATCCCGAATTATCTCGTGTCCTTAACTATTTTCATATTCTTAATTTTTTATCACGAAAGAAGCCGTGTGTGGCCATTGTATGTGCTTATTTTTCTCAGTAGATGTCATTAGAAGAGTGATATATACAGCACCGCCAGTGCATGTTTGGAAAATTTCGTGGTTTCGTTATTCTCAAGGTTGAAAGGTATTAGTTAATTTTGAGTGGGAAAAGACTTTTCTTCTATATAACGTGTAAAATAGAGCATCTGGAAGATTCTGACAACACAGTAAGGAGTAAATACACAGGGAACGAAATTATTAAAATTAAGGAAGACGAAGTACAAACATTTCTATTAGAAACATTTCAAAATTTCTATGTGTAACAGTGGATATCTATTTATTGTCTGGATTAACCGGGATAAAAATTATCCTGCGACATAAAGTTTTCGACACATTTTTCGATCATATTTGCATTACGAAGGGATCTAATACATTTTTAATATTTAGTTTTAAATGTTGTCCTAGTACATAGGGTAGAACTAACAGTTTCTTTTACGGCACGAAATAACTCGGGTAAAAATCAACTCGTTTTATCTACTTCCGTTTCCATACATTTTGACAGATTTGACGAAATATATTTTGTACATGTGTCACCCTACATTCAAGTAAACAAAATAGACAATAAAAGAAGTACATAATGTGATTATTCAGCTCTATTTCGTCCAATATTATAAACTATCTGCATAGCCCCAAACTCACCTGATGACGTCTTTGGTAGTTGCTAACGTCTCATAAGTATCGAAGTATAGCTCTTGACTTGTGGTTTACGACTGACTCTGTCGAACCTATGAGTACAATATTTGGATGTTACAAATAGGATTGGACAACGTCTAACGAGAGAACAATGGCCCGGACAGACCCCTGTTCTGCCTTTGGCCTCACGTCACCCCTGGACATGCCAACGACGCACAGGACTATCCGGAACTATACAGGACTCTATTATATGCGGATTCCAAACATGTATGCGTTAGCTGTATTAATGTTCACATTTCCCTGTTCCCATATACATCGAGTTACTTTATAAGGTGCGATGTGATTGTATTTATTAGTTTATGCACCTTGTGTACAGGGTGTCTATAATGTACCGCATACGACAATTCTATAATTCAAATAAGGTTCCTAATAAGTTCTCAATCTCTTCACACCTTCTTCAACTCTTTTGTTAGGATTTGCTAATATAAATACTCAAGGAAATACCCATACATATTTGAGTACTTGAATAAAAGGAGTAAGAACATAATATGTGACCGAAAGTATCATAACCTTGGAACCAGAAGGTACTATGTCCACTTTTTGGCCTAGTACTGAACGGTATCAACTCCAAAAGTAATATCTTACAAAACGACCTCCAAGTGGCTAGAAATGTGATGGATTTATAAATGGAACTTCAAATAAACTTTTTTTTTCAAAAGTAGGTAAAGTGGACGATGTCTTCTGGTATCGATAGTACCTTCTGGTTCCAAGTTGACGATATATCTGGTGACGTAGTTGCAAGGTCCATGAATTACCCAGAGAATGGTACTAGAAACCTTCACAAGGTTCATCCGGTAAAACAAACAAGGAACTATCATATTTTAATAGTTCTTGTAACAATTGATTATGATAAAATATTAAAACGTTGGTTTTCTAGGAACTACTAGATAAATTGTGATTTCAATTGATATCTGTTTACAGGTGATTGTGTCCGAATTATTATCACAATGGGGCCTGGAAGGATTTCTTCGCCACAGTGAGGGTGTGTGGAACTTCTACCAGTGGAAATTAGAGAAGGCTTTGAAGGCTACATATAAGTATTTAAACGGTACTTGTTTCTCATTTATATATTTACATTCTTCCTTCCTTCCTTTGCTTATTTCATAATAATAAGCTTTCCAGATACCTACGCATAAAAAAAAAGTGAACATTTTTGTTACAATTTAAACGAGACAACTTTGAAACTTGTGTCCATTTTGTGAATAGTTTTTACAAATTCCGGCGCACTCGTTTCTACATCGTACATGTGCATTGTACAACGAGAATCGTGACAGGTTGCCGTAGTTCGTTTATTTAAAGCCAGAGGATGTCGCAGAGATATCCAGAGCTTCATCCCAGAAATTTATGTGTTTACAAAAGTCCACATGTTGCAAGGGTGTAATAGACGATATCTATTCAATAACCGACGATATTGATATTATGTAAACGACGATATAAGTATTTCAATATTTAGTACTTATTATCCGGCTGTTCAATCTTAGCATGAGACTCTTTACTCCGAAGATCAGGGCGTGTACTCTTTGTTTCATCTGACGTCATGAACTGAAGTGCCTACTTGGGGGAACCCGGGCTTGTGCACAACGGGTGAGGCGACACCCAGTTTCTATAAACATGGCCTAGAGTAACTAAGTCGAGTGTCGAAATAAAAAACTGGTAATGTTGCTTTAAGCAATTTACTTTCATAAGAACGTGTTAGAATTCTTATAAGTCTTTAAGTCTCTCTCAAGGTAACCAGTAACAATATTTTCCATAGATTTGTGTAATTAGTATCTCGGTTCTATAATCTCGCATACATAAATCATAACTTAATTCTCCCTTAAAACATTTTCTGCTTCACCTTGACT
>JAGDQP010024492.1:11253-21705 GCA_022664845.1 Lepisma saccharinum | reverse complement strand
TTTGAAAGTTTTATTTTATTGTCGTGACCTACTTGTGATGGTACGCCTTCAAGTAAAATTTCATTTATCCAGCTCAAACGATGTGCAAAATGGGATTTTGGGCGACCATTTTGGATCCAAGATGGCTACTATTCAAAAATGTAATATTTCCCTAAACTACTCGTCATAATGAACCTTTATGCCAAATTTTAGGTCCGCTATTTTGGATCCAAGATGGCGTCCTTGGATACATCATGTAATATTTTAGTAACATACAAGTCATAATGCACCGTGTTACCAAATTTTATATTTCTAGCTGCAGCCATTTAGGGTTCGGTGGCCATTTTGGATCCAAGATGACGACCGATGTTGCTCATTAACGAACTTAACCGAGCTATTAAACCTAGAAACAACATATAAAAATTTGGTTAAAATGTCTTCAAAATTATGGCCGCTAGCGTGCTAATACATATATATATATATATATGTATAATATATATATACTTAGATATCGTACCGATCTCAATAGGTATATTTTTCTTGGAAATCTACCTAAAAAGATGGGTAAGGCATTGGATTTGTGATTAAGTGGTCCCGGGATCGGTACTCCTTCCCCTAAGGTATTTTTTATTTTTAAGAGAAACTCCTTTTTATCTTTCACTTTCTACTTTCGAAGGGAAGCTCTGGTTTTGGGATTACACTTTTTCCTTCCTTTGAGGCAGTGAAAACAGTACGCACATTAAACAGTTCATAAAATTCACAGACAGTTTAGAAAAAATGAACCAGCAAATTGAAGAAGGGAACAAACTCTAAAAGCTCGAAATTCTGTTTCTTGCTAGAAACGCACTTCAATTTATATCTGCTCATCATAAGGTAGAAGAAAAGAACGATAGTCAGTTATAGAACGATTTATTTGACCTTGGAAATATTAGTCAGTTTGAAGAGGGAAACAAGGCCACTAGCGTCTCAAAACAAGAAGGTCTATTTTCGAATGCCTGAGAAAACACGATTCAGTCGCGTGTGCAATAAAAGAGAACACCATACCTGACTTTACCAAATTTCTACGTGCCCCTTTTCACTATTTTTATTAAATTTCCTAATGCGTCGATATAATAATAATAAATCACAGCCATATTCAATCCACTACTGGATGAGGCCTTTCCCCGAAGGGAGGAGTTGGTCTACTGCTCTCACGCTGACCAGGCGGGTTAGGAGAGGTAGAGCCGAAGCTCTCACTGTGATCGCTACTGTATTTTATTCACAGCAGTTCCCCAATTGTCCACACGATGCTGGGTGAACACCGAAATGTTTGAGCCCCTACCGGGAATCGAACCCGGGACCGCTCGCACTAAAGTCGAGCGTGCTACCAACTAGGCTACGCAGTTTTTTTTCATATATACATATGAAAAGGGAAACTTTTTTCTTTAAAAAAGACAAAGAAAATCACACCATGATTCGATCTTGGGTTCTCCGTATTAGCTTTCCCACATGCTACCAATCCACTAAATTGATAATTGGAAACTGTCTGCTTGTCAGTCTCATTTACGGTGAAGGAGTAATGCACCTGTGCGAGAATGATCCCGCCGTAATAGGAGTTCCTTGTATTTGAGACACTACTATAGGGCACTTGTGACTAGCGACAGGAAGAGCGCATTGTGAAAACACGAGTTAATCGTGCGTACAATAAAAAATACCGTACCTGATTTATCTGATCTCCACATGCGTTTGTTCACTAATCTTATTAAATTTCCTAATGCGTTTATATATGTATATTTACATCCGGCTATGGTTATTGCATCCGTCATAAGCTGTCGCGATGCTGCACCCACTATATCCGGCTGTGTATATGCACATATTTTTGGGAATAAGTGTTTATTGAATATTGTTTAAAACATTTATCGACTTTTTTATCACAGAATTTGTAAAATAAACGTGAAATTCGTTACGCAATCATTGCGGGGGGCTTTTCAATCTTCCAACAATCACAGTTCCTCTGTATAACTGTGTTCATTCATGAGTCAAAATTGCCTCTTTCTGTATAACTGCGTTTACATTGAATGACTGCTGCATGCTTTCGTGACACGGCTAATTCACGGCTACCAACCATTGCGCTAGTCTTTCATTTGCTTCTTGTAAGCTGCACTTGCATTATGTGTATCTGTGATTCTTTTTACATGTGAAAAATCTGTTTATATCATAGAGTTATAAAACTCCACTAGAGGCAGAAATGGCACCACCGTCTGCGTGGGTTTTAATTCCCAGCGTGGCGCTAGTTGAACATTCAACTCTTTCTCTGTTTAGAAGGAATGGAACAGGGAACCGTGCGTTGCCTGGTTTTATATCATTTGTATGTGCCACGCACGATCTTTTTAATAGTGAATTCGCATTAGACTTCACCTTAGTTAAGTTCAACACGTAATATACAAACAATTCCTAATTAAATTGATCAATATAAGGTATAATTTAATATAAAAATCACTTTTGTAAAACGTTCTTGATAACTATTATTTTTGTACTCAAAAAGGTTTTGTTGTTGTTAATTTTTGAATTCTATTTATGGCCTTTAGGCATCAAATGCTCAGACCGGGATAGGGGAGGGGAAAGGATTCGGTAACCTGTCGCCAGGGCCTATGCTGAAGATGCCATCCCCGTTAAATAAATCAATATAATGTTGGTACTTAAAGCCACATAACTTATTTAAAAACAAAAACATTAGAAATACATTTAAAACTATTATACAGCATTAGGGATACAGCGCAAGTGACATGAATATTACACACACAAATTACTAATGCTGTAATTTATACAACCAACGGTTTACCTGCATAAATTTACAAAGAAAATTATAAAATTGAAAATAGGGTATGGGCACCGGTCGTCGGACATACACTAGTAGTCGGCAATTTTTACATAAGTATTGAAACAAGACGTATGTCATTAAAATGTACATAAAAATTATCTCTAGTTTTCGGACAGCTTTAACTTGATATTTAAGTTCTACCATCTATCAAAAGTGTCATTATATAGATTTAAAAAAAAAGAGTAAAAGTCTTTGTCTCAAAACTATTAAAAACGACGTTGTTTTTTCTAGCTTTTCAAATATTCCGTTTTGATTTCATATCATAACAATACGAATAGTCATATCTATTAAGTATATTATTGTGTCTGACTTCAGGTATATAAGGTATATAGAATTCACGAGTTTTCCTCTTACCGACCAGGGTGACCGATAAGAAGCGTTTCTTATCTATTTTTTGCGATGTTAAATTTGTTTCTATTGTTCTTAATAGTGTAATCCCAGCGGGGACACAAGTGGTTCGGAATCCACATTAAACAGCAGCTCCCGTCCTTAGCGTCATCTTCGTGCGATGAGCTGCCTTTGAGCAAAACACTCATCATCATCATCATTGTTCTTAATAATTTAACAAGTCTTTTCAACACATTACTTACCGAGCCGCCGTAGCTCAGTGGTAGAGCGCTGGTATAGCATTCAGGAAGTCATGGGTTCGATTCCAGCGGCCGACCATCTTTAGTGAGCTTTTTCTAGATTTCTTGCTCAGGTACACCAGGCAAATACAGGCATGGCACTCTGGCCGACATCGTCCCGAATCCTTTCCCCTCCCCTATCTCGACCTGAGCCTTAGGTGTCTAAAGCCATCAATAAAATTCAACAGTACGTTATGGGCTTAGAACTATACAGATATATTGTTTCTACACGAATATAACCAACCGGCCGGTGGCCTATCGGTCTGCGGCGGTGGACCATCAGCTCGAAGGTGCCGGATTCGAGTCCCGGCAGTAGTGATGAGCAAAAGCAAGACCAAGACCGTAGCGGTCTTGGTCTTAGTCTTGCTCACCCAGTCTTGGTCTTGGTCTTGCTCGCCCAGTCTTGGTCTTGGTCTTGATCATACTTGCAAGAGTCTTGCAAGCCTTGCTTTTAAGAAGTTTATACGTTTCATACGTAAATTTTACACCGGATATAGGAAATAGTAAAAGCTATGCGTATCATTTCCTGCCTTAATGCGTCAACAGTAATGGAAATATGTTTTTATGTAATATTGTTTATCTTCATGAAAATGTACATTATAGAACTACCGAAGTTCAATTTCGCTTTAATTTGAACAACATCACTAACATTTTATTATTTTACTTTTAGTTTACTTGCTGTTTTAGACACACAACTGTTTCGTAAGATTTGACAGAATGCAATCATGGGTTGTCGAAAATGATGCCCAAAATAACTTAGACATTGAAGTTCTTACCTTGAAACAATTCATAAATTTGTGCTCTCTGTCGTCTTCTAGACACGGTTTCAATTATTTACCGTTCGTCCATTCTCCGTGCTCCAGGTAAGTTCCACAGGAAGACCAAACATACACGGATATTGTGTTTAACTAAAACTTAGTCTTGTTGTTTTCGTCTAAGAGGCACTCATATCCACAAATCAAAAGAATTGACGATTATGACACTAGGTATAGCTCAAACGAGGTCTGGTAGAAGAGTGATAGAAAGTATAATTACTTAGAAATTTGAATTTATTTAAGCATAAAGGGCATCTATAGCCTGAGGCTTGGTACAGCAATGGGGAAGTTAGCGGCCAGGGCCCTGAGTTAAGGTACCATCCCAGCATTCACCTGATGAGACTGAGGAAAACCCTAGAAAACCTCAGTCAAGATGGCCGGTCGAGGGATTCCATCCACGGACCTTCCAAATGCGACGTCAGCGCTCTACCAACTCACCCACGGCCGCTCGGTAAAATTACTTACGACTTGTTGAGCAATTCTTTGTCGTGGAACAAATGTATCAAAGTAAACCTGCTGAATTTGAAGCCTTTCTGTGTTTAATACAAGCCCACACGCCTGATACCTCTAGCTTACTCTACAGTAACTTTTGCGTTGCATCCAAAACTATAGCCGAAATCTAGTAATATTCCTCCCGACTTTATCTAGAGGTGACAAAAATTACCAAGTGTATTGCAAAAACTATTGTTTTATTCAGACCCAATTCTCCGTAGCATAACTCATAGAAGAGAACTCACAAGGAAGGGTCACGGTTCTCAAAGACACAAATCCTATTCACACCTAATACATCGCAAGCAACATAACGAGATATGTAGATTACCAAAATTTAAGGTGCCATAGTCCAGGAGTTAAATATCATTATTTCATTTTAAATAAAAGCATATCGGTTTGGAAATAGGACCACTGATCTTATTTTAAAACCAGCATGTTCTCAATTTGAATAAAAAAAGGAACTTGAAATTTCATACTTAGGAAAATTATTTCTACTATTGCACGAACGTGCAGTTCTCCGTTCTGTTCTTTAAACTGATATTCGTCTTTGAACGCCGCAGAGTGTTCGCAGACAAACCGCAGCATGTGTTGTCACACGGCTCCCGCACCGCATGTGTGAACTGGGGCTAAAGGATACTAGATTGTAATTACTTAAACAATATTCATGATTTCAGGGGGTGATAGATTAAGATAGATCAAGGGTTACGTTTGTATAGCATTATCTCATTTTTGACAAATATGTGGGTATTGCTTTCATGCACTGCACTGAGCCACAGAACTGGAGAAAAAAATATCAGCAATCGGTTCAGAAAAGGACGTTTATGCTACACTAACAGCGGCATGATTCTCAGATCCACTCACACGGCTTGCACAACTGGGAACACCTTCGCTCCAGCGGTATTTTAAAAGCCAAAGAAATTCAAGTGAAGGATATAACGATATCCTCTTCCTTTCCATGTTTTAAAAATATTAAAATAGTGCGTGTGCAAGACTCTTGCAGGCTGGTCTTGGTCTTGCGCGAGTCTTGCAGGTATGGTCTTGGTCTTGCATCGGTATCCCTGGTCTTGGTCTTATGCAAGAACAAGACCAGAACTGCAAGACCGACTCTCTTGTTCTAATCACTACCCTGCAGGGGCATGGGTGTGGATTTTAACAGCTAAAGGCGAATCGTGACGGGCCGAAGTCCAAAGTTACTAGACTAGCCCATATTTAAATAACGTTTACCAAAGTTTACGAATATAACCACCTTATTAAGAATAGGACTAAATGAAAACGATCCATTATTTCAGAATGTAAGAATACTTATTTTTATGTATATTTATCTTTGGCACTGAGGGATAGTTTTATAACTATGGATCAAACACGATTAAATACCTTCGCATCAAATAATTCTAATCAAAGATTTGTGTTTACTTTTATATTTCTAGCAGACATAAACTACACGATAGAGCGTCTTACACAATGAAACATTTTTCACGGAATCATATTAAATGATCATTTATTTGTGAAACAATACATGACTTCCTTTCTTATATTTTCTTAGTACAACCGTGAGCTGCACAAGAGATTGGCATTTTCTTCTCAAATACAAACGAATCAACTAAAACAATACCAAAGAGTGTATCACAGCAGCCATATGAGAGCTAATCATACGTGTTGTTGTCAAACGAACATTCTCTCGCTCAACTTTCAAGTGGCGCCGCGTCAGCAGCGCGAATCCTGACTGTAATGGAGAGGTTTTATAACTCTATGGTTTATATTCACTATTTTCAAGGTAATAGGCCCCATTGGGTCCTTTCTGCCATTTTGTATCTTTAGGGCCATATAGGGGTCTAATAGTGAAAAATCGATTTGTGTCCAATGTTTTCAATATAATAAGGCCCCATTGCGCCATTTTGTATCCCAGTGCAATTCTTATTAATAATAAATTATAACTTTTAAAAATATAATTTTCAAGAAAAAAGAAAAAAAATATTTCGCCCGCCCGCCGGGGAACGAACCCTGTTTTTCATTTCGTGAACCAGTGGCCAGCTAACACGCCACGCTTTTTTAAATCTCTATTTTATTGCTATATCGTAATTGAATACAAACCAAACTAAACCAATTTGGCAAACCAAATTAAAAAAAATAAATAAAAAACGCAAGCGTACGTATTTGCACAAAATATTTGAGAACAGTAAACACTTTCATTGAGTTAACATTTTGAGAATGGTGATCAGCTTCTATCACTTTTTTTGAATTTTCACTATCTATAGTTCTTTTGAGATTTACAATCAATTCTTAAACAATGTGTTGGTGATAAATTTAGCAAAATTCTTTTGTTTTATATGTGTGATTATCATTCCATATTGTATTAGCTCACGCATATGAACGTCAGTGAATAAGGGAAGATATAGGGTTTGTCCGGTCTGTCTGCTCATCCCTCTCCGGATCTCAGCAACTACAAGTCCGAGAAAGTTGAGACATTATGAAACGTATAACTATTCACATTTACTGAGCAATTTTGTCTAGCTATATCTGCTTTCTTAGGTAATTAAATATATAAAATTAGTTTGCATAATAGTTAAATTGCATGCTAGTCTAAGAAACGAAGTAGACTAATTATTGAACGGTGTGATAATCTATGAATTTGCATGTCATTTTAGTTCTGCTCTATGGTAAAACTTTATATTGTTCGTGCTTTGGAGGCAAAGCAGTTGTGCTTAATACGATTTTACAGTAATGAAAAATTGAGATATTGATGGCACTGCTACAGCTATTCGTAATATTATATATTTAAACTTACTAAATTGCATTCGCATTCCGTTGCCAGTATGTATTAAATTAAGAGACAATTACGCATTTGAAGTTATGAAAAATATGAAATGTGGAAATGGCGAAAAACAGGCTATCTAAATGAATTAAATATTTCCGTTGAATCAAATTGCACTATTAAGGTAATAGTAGATGTAACAAATAGTCTTAAAAGCATTGAAATTGTCTGCAGCAATTTTCCACATTTTACCAGATATTTTGCTAATGCGCGTATTATTTACTCCGCTATCACAATGGAAAGCTATTAACTATTTTTTTAATGGTGGGAGCTCACACGCAGTTTAGCATTTCTAAAAAAATATGTTAAGTGTTTTGTTTTGTTTCTGTATATTTGGGGAATTGCATGGAAGAAAACTAATAATTTCCTTTATCTACCACTCTAGCAACCTGAATTGGAAGTAATAGCTAAAGTTCCATGAAACAAATACAAGAAGTGCGCAAGAAAAGACAGGTAATTTTTATTTTATGGCTATGTTTCGCATGAAATTGCATTTCACCCAGAAAGTATAGTTTACTATAGATTCATAATTTTCTTCTGAATACGCAATATATGCATTACTACTGTCACTATATTTTTGTTTAAATCACAAAAGAAATAAAGATTTTTTAGAAAAGGAAATAACCGGTTATGCGTATTCTCAGGAATTGTTCTTGCAAATACTTTCCTGCCCGTATACATTCAAAGTAATATCCTGCAGAAAGAGCTGACAAATAATATAAGTTGGTGCCCTAGAGATACAAAATAAGGAAGCAATGCCTAGTTCAGGGTTGATGTAAGAAAATGGTTATAACCCCGTATATTTACTTGATTGGTCCTCGGTAGGGGGTAGCATTACTTTCGTGATGAAAGCGCCGACGTGCGAACCGATTTATCTTCAAAAAACGTAATTTGTTAGAGATTATTGTATTGAAATGTTTATGCACGGGTCGCGGGCCACAGTTTGTAATTATTCGTACAATCGCGGGACGTTCTTGTACCTATGTGTATTAACTGACTGATGGTCATATGACGACAAAGTATCTCTAGCACGTACTAAGGTGAGAAAACAGTATTCAGTACTATTTCCGCAACTCCCCTATCTGCTCCTCTCGTTTGAAGATGTGCGCTGAAGTGCACGAAAGGTCGTGATGAAAATGCACAAGGTCCGTTCTCTTGGAATTCCAACACAATGATAGTGGATAAGTGTTTGTTTGAGAGGTTTATTGCACCACAATGCTGCTGTTCCTTTTCCAGATACACTTTAATGACAAACGGTGCAGTCAAAATAATAATAAAATACAGTTCACAGCGTTACTAAATACGTACAAACTTCACAACGTACTACAATCTTCATGACAAATAACGCTTATGTAGCATGCGGGGACTTACAGCATGTCTAGCTAAATGTTTTTTACAATGCTTTATTTAATACAGTACCAAATATGTCCAGTCAAAGTATGGTTAGGTTAGAAAATAATATAAAAATACCCTATGCTAATTGGGAATACGCGTACATGCACAGAAAAAATGTAAAATAGCACAATATTAAACAACACAGGCAGAAAACTGAATAAGCATGCTACAACTACTACTACTACGTTCGTCACAGGTGAATGAAATTTCTTAAGATTCAATAATATTTTAACGAAATATCGCAGTTCTCATACAAAGCAATTATTTTTTTTTCTAAAATGCTATTACTTCCGTAAAACCTTAGGTTTAACTTCTTCGTAAATAAGTATATTCAATCCGACGAAGTACTAATGCACATAATTCTTACTATACTGTGTCTGCACACAAGCTAATTTAGAATTATCGTTTGACACTAACGAGATCTAACATAATCTTCGAGAGCAACATGGAAGACTTTGACCTACTCCGTCAATTGCTGTATGCAAAAATTAAACATTTTATTTTCTGACACGTCCTAGTTAGGGCGATTGCTCTCTATAGTTCTACTGTGTACTACAACACTTATTTCTCTGGAGGATCAATGGTTATATTTCAAAATTAATAATAGGATGCCGTCGAGTACACCCTGATTTCTTGACTATGACGATGATCTCAACTTATAATATAATAGAAGTCACAACTTACAATTGGATCCAGCGCAAATCTTACGTAGCCACACACTTTTCTTTTTTAACACAAGTCTAACTCGTGCGTAAAGCACCCTAATCTACACATGCAGAATACATTATCAGATGCAAAAGCTTACAATATTCTATATCGTGCACGTTTTCTGTTCAACATACGTTACTATTCAAATGACAGGTCATCTTACAGGTTTGGTTTAGGATCTTAACCACAGTAGAGAATTAACTGCACACGGCTACCACGTTTCAATATTTTCACTTTTGTGGTTGCGTTTGTTACTGTGCAAATAGGCTATATCCAAACACGTTATATGAATGCATTCATTGGCCACCACTCAGCTTAGCTAGCTTTCTTTTTAATAAGGAAATGGGGTACCATAACGCACGCCAAGTTATACGGATTATATTTGATCACTCGCAAACAGGCTGAAATGTTGCCACCGTGATAATTTTACAACGATCAAAACCAGTTAACTGTACTGGTACTTTAGATACTGTACAAAGGTATTATGCATAAGTCAACAATCTTGCGAAGCACACGCTTTATTTTCACGGATGCTGTATTCTATCTGTTATCTTGCCACAATAACAATGAAAGTGAGCTACTTACAATAGCGTTCCTCCAGCCACGTGCCGAAAATAATTACTCACCACTGGCGTGACACGGGACTTTTAAATCTTGAATTTTCTTCTTGAGTCTGTCCGTACACCACCATATCTACGCCTATTTGATCCTATACAAGTTATATTGCAGTAAAATGTGTAACTTTGATGCTGCTCAGCAATGTTA
>JAGDQP010024491.1:15669-27906 GCA_022664845.1 Lepisma saccharinum | reverse complement strand
TTGACCCATGTTGCCATTTAAGAAAATTTCACTTTTTGTCACTAGACCACAATAAAATGGAACAGCATGCTATGCTTGACCACGATAGCACATTCTCCCTTAAATTTAAAGGAATGTGTGTCGTAATTCCTGCTGGAAATCAACTGGTTATGAAATTAACGGGATGGGAAGTTTCCTTCGGGTCACCTGTATTTCTATAATATTCGCTTTTGGCAGGGATCAGATCAATTAATTAACACGTCAACTTCACCAATAACTTTAATCTAACATTTGAATTATCTTCAACGCAACCTTTTATATAAAAGTGAATAGGAAATATATAACTTTAACACATATGTATGAAGTTTTGCCTACACTTCAGGCGTTCAGTACAAAATTTCGGCAAATGTGAAGTCCTGCAACTCGTGTTTCGCAAAACTCCGAAACGTAGTACTACAAGAGTGTTTATTAGAACACATCATCAGTGCACTGCGAAAATTTTATGCTGATATGCATGTCCCACCGGAGAGAGTTTCCTTGTTAGATGAAAAATCATAAATAATTCGGTGAAGTTCTTCCCAAAGAAAGGAATCGTTGCCGAAAGTTTTCCAGAAAGACATTTAAATTGTTACACAATTTGTTCTTTTAAAATCATTTCTGAAAATATTCTAATGCTCACTTTTTTATAGCTAGATTTAGTTTTGTAATCCTGCAGAATTAAAATGTATGCTCATTCTGTTAAAAGAAAAAAAAACGGTAGATTTACTAAATACTACAAAACAGTTCAAAATTATCCTGTGTAGATGTTCTTAGTAAACAGATTTTCTATTTACCAAGTTCTGTGTTTGCTCAGTCTGTGCAAATTACGCTAGTTTATAGTTAAAACCCAAACTCGTAAATGTAGCTCTTCAGTTGACTTTGTCATTATAGCCAACTAACTGTTAACAAATATCTGACAAGAAACAAACTGTTTAGTACTTGATTAACAGGAAGCGTTTAGGGCGTTAACATTGAACGATATAGGATCCTTCATTTAATCTACAATCTGATTATCAAACACACACGAAGATTCATACACATACATACAAGAAGATGTTCGTTGCAACCAAACCGTTTCATTGTCCTATTTCTCTTTAGAAATTTACTAACCAGTTCTTTATGTGTGGCAGGCCGCAGAGAAGATTATCTGCAGTCCTTTAAAGTCAGATCCAACTTCTTCTGTAACTCATCAGCGGTAATTATTACATGAAAGCAACTGGTATACATTAAGATTTGCTTAACAAGTATCCTTCTTCTTCTTCTATGAAGCAAAAAAATCAACATCGGAATTTACGTTAGTTGTAATCTCATCAGAAGGTTATTTACACATGAATGTATTGTGTCCGCATTCATCTTTCCATAAGATTTCTGCGTATCATTACCCATTGGCAGTAGGTCAAACAATTTTCAAGATTCAAATCACGTACGTAAACACAACTTAAGCTGGCTAGCAAGTTTTGTGCAGCCGGTTCGCTGACTCTCTGTAGATTGCGTGTTCATTATCTAGCCAACGGCTACGAACAGTTTGGTGTTCAAGGTTGAGGCACGATGAAGAAGTGCTTTCTTCTTTTTTAAGCAACGTTGTTTCAATGACCCTGCCCTTGGTTCTCCAGTACAGCATTAACCAGTAGCCAAACAAGACTTCCTAGATACAAATTATGATATGATCTTAGCAGTCTATGTGATTAATATTGGCTAATGTACCTATGACACTTCGAGATTTTAGTTTCAAGTACAGATAAACATTGCAAGGTGCGAAAACATAGTTTCTATTTTTACCAGAACATGCAATAAAATCAATATACTAGCATATACAAGTAGAAGCCACGACTTAATTCATTTTAATTATTTCTTGTCTTAGTAAGTCTTAACTGTATGGGTAGAATAAGTAACTAGTGTTTACTGACAATTATTGTGTGAGTAAGTTTATTTTTATTTCACCACGTGTTGCTAAGCATACAAGAAGGGTCGCGTTGAATTGTAATTGACTTCAAAGAGTATGTAATTTTGAAAAGTTGTGATCCACTCTTATAGACTATTAAACTATTTATAAATCGTACAACAGATTTTAGGAATTCTTTGCATGAGCTAATACACTATATGATTATTCGATAAAAGTCCAGTCACTTGTGCTATCTCTCAACGGTGCCTAAAACTAAAACGAACAACGGTCTACAAAATTTCTTTCAAATTTCTTACTCGTACATTTGATTAAAAGTAAAAGAGTTCTAGAACATTACACGTGTCGAGACTATTAACTGATTCAACTGTATTACAATAAGTTCAATTTTCTGAATGCAAAAGAATCACTTATGATTTGCTCTGAAAGTTTATTGAGGGAATAAGTTTCTATACTTGGCTGGACAATCACTGACATTATAGAAGTGACGCTATTGAGTAAGTTTCACTTACTGTTATTTTTTACTTTACAATATATGTAGGGCCTACTGAACCTGGTGATTTATAATTTCTATGTATAAATAGATGAATAATTCTTCTTTTCACATAGAACCTACTTGTTACAATACATAGACTGTTCTACAATTGCTCACATGAAAATTGTTGGCCTGAATACATTTAAGAACAAAACATTTGAGCTTAAATTAGCAAGCTAAAATTATTATTTATTGGGTCTAGTAAAGGGAGGAAATATCTCACTGGAAGGTTAGAAATTATGAGATTTCCTTCAGGTTAATAAAAGAGTAAACAAGGGTAGAAGAGAATGAATGGATTCCAGTTTTAACTCGTTAGATGGTGAAAACAGATACTAAATTAGCCTATATATCTGTGAGATTTTTTAAATTTTAGATCTCCACTTATCACAATGCCTCTAACAATATCATGTCAGTGTGAGGAGAGATCCTAAAATCGATTTCTCGATGGAATTTCTCGATTTGTCAAAGTGAACTGACCCCAGTGAATGTAATCTAGTACATCCTGAATTGACGATTACATTTTCTGTTTAGAATGATAATGGAATCAAATGACCTGATCCTCGTCCTTCATTCTCTCTCTCTCTTTCTCTCTCGATAGGTGTAATTTTTAGTGGGAGGTAATATCACTTGTAGTGGCACTGAAAACTAAAAAAAAGACAAGAAATTAATCATTACAGGTTCAGGACAACTACTTTCATAATCAAATTTAATTTGCAATAACTCGATTAAGGATTCAAAAATGGTCTGCTAACTTTCTCTCGTGTGTTTAAAATATTTGCATATGCTTTGTTACTTTCATCTCTGCTGATACACACACACTCACAGAGAGAACATGTTGCATATACGTACTTATACCATGAAATCATCGACCTCTTCCATTTCCAGTAGTCAAATCTTTTTTTTTCGTCCTAAATTTATTGATGACTCAGATGGTTGGTGATTTCAGAAAATGTAAGTGCACGAACAAACAAATATGATATGTATGTTTAAGGAAAGCTCTTTCCCATGTGCTCTTTAGGTAATTTAGGGATTTGCCAAATGATCTTATTGAAAGTGTCTTTCCTTTTCGGCACGTGTAACAGAGAAACAAAAAAAAAATGAAAGTTGTTGTTTGAAAGGTGGCGTGAAAGCGTTCTTCTTTTGCTTTCTTTGTAATATTTAACAGTTATTCAATGAAAATTGCACATTTTTTATTCATATATTAAGTTATGGACAAACGACAACAATGTTCAGATATAGTCTCAATAGAATATTAACAATGAATCAATTGTTTTGATTTCTTCTAATGTAACTTTTTAATTTTTCCTCGTAGGTAAGTCAGAGTTGGTCCAGTGTTTTGAATCGTCATGATTATGTTTCTGTTAGTGGTAAGTTGCTCATTGCTCTTTACTGTACCAGTCTTCAGAGGATAATGCTAAACAATTTACATTCTTCATAGATTTAATAAGGGGTAACAGTAACTAGGCAGTACACTGTAAAAAAAATAGAGTAGGCCTACGCTGATTTCACACTTTCGTACACGTCTTTTCTAAAATTTCCTTTGTTTCGTGTTCTACAAATGCAAATTATATGACAGTAAGTGTGGAAAGTCCTTCTATAGTTTAGTTTTCGACGAGTATTGCGCATCTAGTTTTTTCAAAATTATTGTACAGTAAGAGCCAAAAGTTTGTATCCAGACCTAAAATTTATGCACCAAAGATATTTGGAATGAATTAACTGATTTAAGTATGGTTTCCTGTAAAGGAAAGAAAATGTTATTTTCTATAAATTACACAAAAATGTACTAAAATCGATCTATTTACTTCAAGGTTAATTGAAGAAAAAATTTAAGACTTGGTACAAATTTTCGGCGCTGACTGTACTTAGTTTATTTACAAATATTTCTTAATAAACACCGGTTCACTGAGCCATTTCTGCATCAAACTTGCTCATTATATAGCGAGAAAAATGAACAATTTCCTATAGTTTATAGCAGTTAAGTCGGTTAAATTGTCAGGTTATCATCAAAATGCCACATGTTCTATCCTCACTACTGCCAAATTTATTACACTTTACTTCGCTACCAAAACCTATAGTTGCACTGTAATTTCTGTGAAAATGATAACAATACATATACTGAAATTGTAAAGATAGACGTTAATGTGAAATGTAAGTATTGATAAGTTAACATGTAACATTGTAAGTGTTAAAAAGATATTTCGAAAACGTAGTAGAAGTGAACTTCCATTTTTACAGCGTCAATACTATATCACTGTTAGGTATAATCTGTTTTCCTTAATTTGTAATGTAAAAGATTTGAGTTCAAATCGCGTAAAAGATTATCCTTACTCAGCTCTGTTTTCTTTAGTGACGCTAGGCGAATGCTGCATTGGTATCTTGAAAAGGCCAGGGCTACTACCTTGCTTATTTTATTTCCTGTGAGCAGAAAGAAGTGTTCAGTATTACGATCAGTAACCTCAAGGACAAGTACAGTAAATACAACAATTATAAGATTACACAGTGCAAGTTTCATGCAGTAAAACTATTAATGTATTCATGTAAAACTAACATGATAATTATAGCATTTACTTAATTATTGTTATGAGTTAGTATTAATTTTGAAAATAATAATAATATCTAAAGAATGACCGAAGATTTTAGTTTTGGGAAAATCGAACTCAATTCATCACAAAATGGACCTTTTTTATAAAAGGTTGTTTCAATGTGCTCAAAACTATAATTTAGTATTTACATATTTTTAAGAGAAAAGGAACTCCGTTGCTATGTTTGTATTCGATCATCATTCATATGCAACATTATGTAAATTTATATTACATTGTCTTAAAAATTAGTTTAATTTTCAATAAATTTTCGTTAACGCAAAGGTTGCTTGCAGATGTACTATTTTAGATATTGAATTTAAAAGCTTACTTTTTATTTCTTTTTAAAAATTTAGAGAATAAATTTATTTAACTTGTGCATAGAAATGATAGGCAAAAATATCAATTATTATATCTTTTCAGGTCAAATTGCAATTGACAACCTTAAGATAGATTTTGTCTGATATGGATTTGAATGTTAAATAATATTTCGTAACTCTTTTTGCATTTGCCGCCTATTAACACGAAAAAACAACTCTATCAAAACTTTCTATGCATAGAAACAAAAACGAAACTCCAAAATATTTGTGTACTACTACGCGCGTGTGTCAAAACCTTTTTTTTTCAGCTATACGAATTAAAAATTCAACTATATTTCACTGAAATTGTACTACTGGAACTAAATAGATCATACTAATCTTAGTGCTAGCACGCAGTTTATTTCCTTTAAAGTAGTTAGTACCTAATATAGCGTATTTATGCTTTTCTGCACATTTTCTTTAGTTCGTATGTTCTACGTTGCTTAGTAAAGAAATCCTTTCAGAAATATATGCTATCATTGAATACCATTAATTACTGATAGTACACAAGAATAAATTATGAAAATTTAATAAACAAATTAATGGTTAAGATACTCTATTGAGTAGAATTAACGGAAATATCGTCTTCTATTTATAGGATGATTGTGAATTATGTTATTTCAAACAAACTGCAAGGAAAGTCAACTGTAAGAAGCTTAAAGTTCGGAGAATTTGTCATTTCCCAGTTTCAAGAAGTACTGATTTTTTTAAAAAAAACAACAACAACATAATTTTGGTCACTTTTTTCTTTTGTCTGTTTCAAAGGAAAAGAAAGTACTATATATTTTCTGGAAAATTTTCAGAATGATGAAAGAAATCCGCACTCAACCTTTTTGTTAACTTGTGTATCCTCTTTGGTGAACTACTTGTTTCTTTGTTCGTTGTTTCCTGTTCTCCAAGAACGTTATATGTTTCTCATCTCATCATACGATAGCCACACTGTAAGAAAATAGACATTTTAACACTGTTTTGTATAGCCTACACCTTTTCTAGAATTACGTTACTTTTGTGCTCACGGAATATAAGTAGTATGTATAAACAGTGGGAGGGCTCAATTGTGACTGATAAACTTGTTCGTAACGTCGACCAAATTGTAAGTAAAATACCAGGATATTTATTCCCGTAGTTCTCGAAGGATATGAATTCTTAAAGACGGTAGTTCAATATCCCATGAACCACCACAAAGTGTTATTGTCGAGATGTGATCATAAAAATAATTTTCAAACCAAAATGAGAAACTCTATGATACGAGTAGTTTGAAACATTTCAGTGAGTGATGGTCTAACGATAAATAATCCAACAGAAAATTGTCTGGTAATTCTGTCTGAGAGCCAGCGTCAGAAACTCCAATTTAATTTTCTTTTAACCATTTAGTTACATTAGGAATGAAAAATACATGGATATTGTACGAAAACGATTGAATATAAACACACTCTATAGCTTTCCAATATACAAGCGCTTTATATTCCGATAGAAACTCTCAGTAACATGATTGTTTCAATACATCCATGAGATAATTGGAGCATTTTTACACACATGTGGATAGAAAAGTACAGTAATAAAATTATTATCACAGTATTAAACAATGTCATTTACACATTACTTTGCTCAACCATATCATGAATTCCACTTACACTTTCTCTCTCATTCACTGCTAAGTTCTTGTTGCAAATTATGTGTAAGTAATGTGACGCACGACATCTGTCGATGACCTTGACATTTCTCTTCACGAGAGAAACTTTACAATTGCTTTTTATGAAAAAGGCAGAAAATATAATGGCGTTACTATTTGTTATCTATTACTTAAATGAGATCATATTTTTGGATAAGATTTTAAGATTCTTTATATAAAACTTTAAAATGTTCTATTGGCAAGATTTCTATATATCAGCTTTGATTTTGAATCTCCACAATTCCAAATTGTACTTATTAAATATTTAGCTTTAAATCTTAATGCTCAATTTCTTCCAAATGCACAGAACACTTGAGTAAACTGAACATTACGAACAATTTAATTTAGATAGCTTTCGTGAGAAAGAGACTTGCGGCTGTTTTGATATACCTGTCTCAGGATAATAGTTCAGTATCAGTTGTAAAGTGATAAAGTAATAAAGTGATGCAGCTTTAACAAATGATTACACAAAAAGAATTCAAAATACTAGAGCAGAGGTTTCCTTGCAAAATAATCTTCGCGAAGAATTGATTTACCTTGCTAGTTAAAAAGATTTTCATGTTCATAAGAGATTGAACCCTAATCCACGTGAGAAAACAATGATTTATTATATTTTCAGAACCAGTATGGCGTGTTGCCATTATGTTTCAAATGTAATAAGAACGGTGTAAAATGGCGTTTGCTGCATCCGTACTAACTTCTAATAAATAAAATAATAATAGAAATTTTCACAAAGCTGTTCTGATTAAATTTGCTCGAGTCCACAGCAGAGCCCTGTAATCAGACACTATACGGCTCAGTTCGGCCTTTTACGGCCAGAAAAGTTCATGTTGAATGCAACCACCCACTTGTCGGGCCGGCCTGGCCCCACTGACTTTAAGCCTCAGGTAGAGCCGGATGTAAAATCGGACCGGACCGAGTCGTAATCGAATCCGATTACAGGACTCTAGTCCACAGATAGCCAGGTAATAAGAACCAAAGGGACTCAGAAGTATTGCGGTTCATGTTGAAGTTAACATCTATGCCAGGAAATCATGAACAATAATAACGTTGCAGTGTGAACTGCAAGCTAACTGATGGTCTATAGGTCTTGCAAGACGACATTGCTGGAAACATTGTTTAACAAGGAATTTTAATAAAATATAGCTTAAGATGTTTGCATTCGTCTTTTCAGTACTCCCGTAAAAGAACAACTGCAAATACTTGATAAATCTACAAAGTCACTTACTACGTGTAACGAAGAAATTTGAACGAGTGGATAAGAAACGAGCGTGAACCATAGGCACCAAAGGTCGAACATACATATAACAATTATTACATATAGGTACTTGTTTTTGATGCCGATGATTCTAGCTTTGTTTCCTTCATACGATAAGATAAGATAAAATGAATTGTTTGGGCGGTAACAGCACTATGGCTTACGCCCGTCCCGATTCCTTCAGACGACTAAGATTCTTAAATATACAGTATAATGGTGGCTCCCAAATTCCTGTTTCAAGCATTCCTCATTAGTTGTTGAAATCACTCCTAATTTAACCTTATTTAACGGACACACATACTGGTCTTCTTCTCGTCCTTCTTCAAATCATTGTTTTACTTTCATTTTCCTTTTAAAGAAATTTCCAACAAGAAATTACTTGATTATTAGTTTGACCATTCAAGGCATGGCATTCTAAACGTATAATATTAACCATGTCATTCACTTTTTACCGGCATGACCACTTTTTCCTTTTCATGTCTGTTATACATCGGGGGAAAAGGTCGCAATGATAACTAACAAGTTTTTGGTGACCATAGAAAGAGAGCGAGCACACATGGATGGCCAAACGAAAAGAAAGGTGAAAACACTTTTTTTACCAGAAGACCTAGTTGTCCTTGTCTACCTAAAAATCCGGCTCAGTTAATAATATTACACTTAGCTTTTCCTTTTCGGAACTGGGCCATCATAACTACAACTACATTCTCGCGACGACACAACGAAAACCTTAATTAAATACAAAGTATTCCACAGAAAATTTCACTCATGATAAAAAGTACATGAGCCAGATTAAGTTTTGGATGAAAAAGAAGTTGTGATGTGCATATGTAATGTTCTCTACTTTCTGTCTAAGATAAGATAAAATGAATTGTTTGGGCGGTAACAGCACTATGGCTTACGCCCGTCTCGATTCCTTCAGACGACTAAGATTCTTTAATTACAGTATAATGGTAGCTCCCAAATTCCTGTTTCAAGCATTCCTCATTAGTTGTTGAAATCACTCCTAATTTAACCTTTTCATAGCTTTTAGAAGCGTTATCATATATAATAATTATTGTTTTAACAAGGCTACTACAAGGCACAAAACCGAGCAGCCGTCGCTCAATGGTAGAGCATTGGCTTCGCATTCACAAGACCCTCGGTTTGATCCCAGCGACCAATCATCCAGCATTATGTTTTTCCAGAGTACCCCTCAGTCACACTAGACAAGTGCCGGGATGCTATCTTCAACTTAGACCCTGGATGACGCCTTCCCGCATTCTTTTCCTTCCCTATCCCAGACAGAGGCTTAGATGCATAGCAGTCATAAATAAATTCGAATTCGAACACATTACCCTACATCTGCAGAAAAGTATTGATCTTGTGTGAGAAAGTTCCAAAGGATGCGTTTAATTCATATGTGTTGTATATAGACATTTCTGGGCTTTACAAACTCCCAAAAAAAGATCGTGGCCTTCTAAGTGAATTTGAAATAATAATGTATGTTATTTGGTTAACCCAAAGTATATATCATCAAGTATTCTGGTTTTACATTGATTGAAGTATGTTATTTCTTAAATCAAGTGTCTGTACCGCCTCGATGCTAGTTCAACATTGAAACGCTACCACCGAAAGTGAGAAGAGCTATACCCTCTCGGCTAGAAGATGACTATATTTTATCTAGGACATATGTGTTATTTTCTTCAACGCATTCGTCATATATCTTTGTTAATAATTAACCGCGTATCTATATAGAAACAAGAAACAAATTTTCACTTTCACACAAAGAGAAATGAAAATATGATGTAATAACAAATAATATTGGCATCTAATACTTAGATTAAGCTTACGTGGGTCAATTGGGGTTATAATTAAATATATGTTATTTCAAGCTCCTTCCAGCTATTACACCAATAGAAAATGAGATTTCTGAAAACATGGGTTACCGTTCTTATTGAAACAAAAAACTTCCGATTATCATCCACACTAAAATAGATTCACAAGGTGTAAAAAGTAGGCCAATGTTGCTAACTTATATGATTTATAGCGATGTTTTCTTCTTAAATGCTGTATCATTCAAAGGCCAAGGGAAAACAGAGAGAAATTGAGAGAAAAAGTAGCAAGTGCAAGAAAAGAAAAGTAATGAAAGAAAAATCTATATCGATTCCCGATCTAGAACGAGTAGAAACTATGTTTTTTGTTATTTGGCTTCTTATTAATTCTTCCAGTTTTATAAAGAGTACTGATGAAAATTTGATAAGAGAGTACAATATAAATATACCAGTCTTAGTAAAGATGACTCGAGATGCAGTTCTCTTTCGAGTGCAATAGTTGTACTAAAGTACAATATTTGTAGATTGATTATTCTACCTTAAAGGCTCTAATTGCATCTAGTATCAAGATGTAAAATATTGCTTATACACAAATTAACTCATTTCGTGAATTAACAATAGGTAATGGAAAATTCGTGAAGGAAATTATGAATTAAAGCAGTTTTTCACAGAAAAAATAAGTGTTCTCACCAATGTACGTAGGAAGTTTCGAAATTGGATTTACATACATACCGAAGACCAGTACATAGAAATAAGTCCAAAGTGTAGAACTGAATTCTATATATTGATAGTTAACAATAAAATCTTATTTCCCTTAATTTTAGTAAAAGAAAAGGAGCTATCCAAAGTCAGTTGGCTTTGGTGTGGCTGGACTCAAGTGAAGATATCATATATTTTAAAGGTAAAGTGTGAATTGTAGATAAGAACAAGAGTACTTAAATGAATATGGAATTTGCATTAACTGTGTACAGAAAACAAAGAAAACAATTTAAGTCTTTTTAATATAAACAAATGCCACTCATACTATATAAATGAGAGATAGCAATGGCCTCCAAAAAAGAGGTCGACTTTGAAACAAAAGAGCGGAAGTGCGAAATAAACAAAGCTATTTACTGTTTTTATGCTGAATCATATATATCTTGAAAAAAAAAGAGAAATAGCATATTATTGTAATAAACTACTTTGTTCCAAAATTAGTAATTGGGTTACCTCACGAGTAAATACAATTAAATTCTTAAGTATGGCACAATATTAATACCAAGAGAACACATTTTAGACAAGTTAAGCATACATGATTTCGTACATTGATTTAAGGTAAAATATTTGTCGGGTATCGATTTGTCTATATGTTAAAGCTCGATGATTATAATTCGTGTTCTGAATCGAGGCAGGTTTGTGATCTAGAAGTTCGTGGACAAATATAATCGACTGTGGTTTGCCATTGCTCTCTATCGGGTGAAGCATTTAGAATATACGCGTATATGGCTATTAGAGAAGGAATGAATTACCTGCCGATGAAGAAAGTGCATGGCAGGACGGAAGAGTTGGAGACAGAGACTGCTCGGTAGAACCAATCCTGGAACAAAATCAGTAATGATCAAAGATCTAAAAAGTGATCCAAAGAAACAAGAGAAAATATCTTGGTTGATCGCAGTGGTAGTGCGCTCTAATGTGCTAGATCAGGTCAACTTACCGAGCGGCCGTAGCTCAGTTGGTAGAGCGTTCACTTAGCAAATCGTAAGGTGCTGGGAACGATCTCAGCGGCCGCTCATCCTGACTGAGAGATTTCCAAAATTTCACTTAGACACACCAGGCAAATGCCGCGGTAGTACCTACAAAACTAGAACCTGGCCAACCACCTTCCAACATTCTATGTCCCAGCCTATCCTGTTCTGAGCCTGAGATGCCTAAAGGTCATAAATAAGTTCAAACCAGGTCAACTGCTTTCTGGGTTAGAATCCTACCTGAGCAGCGTGTATTTGTGGATTTAAAAACCTAGCAGCTGGCAGACTCGGGTTGGGCCGAAGTCACTAGATACCAAAATAGCCGATTTTTAAAAAAATATTATCTTACTTGCAGCTCTATCAATAAATATGTTCAGCAAA